>BSQZ01000042.1:50020-72520 GCA_033239005.1 Lamellibrachia satsuma | reverse complement strand
CGCGCGTGTGTGTATGTGTGTGTGTGTGTGCATGGTAAAATGTTCACCAAAATGTTCATCGCTGTTAGAGGTGGGTGCAATTGTATTGTCAAACGTATGGTGGAGGAAGGACTAACCATAATCCAGAGCGAGGGACGGAGCATACATCGCAATTCCCATGGACATAATCTGAAACAATAAACATCGAGAAAACAGTTGCTTCATTGGAATCGTGTCGCAAAATAAGTGTTTATTTTAAATATCGTTAATGTGCAATCAATATCATGATGTCATTTGGTCAGCTACAAGTAATAATAACGATATTATCTTGAGGTGATTAGTACGCCATCGAGTATCATAAGGCTGCTACTCACTTACAGACCTCCATCTACTGGCCAACATGAAGTTTTTCTCAAAACGTTTATGATTGAGTTCACCAAGTTCATAGAACACAGTACAACTGACAGAACTAATCACCCTGTGTGATTTTAAGGCCCACCATGGGAAGTCCGGAAACACAGACGACGACGATTTCTCTGATCTTCTACCGTGAATTCCCAACAGTACGTTCGTCTTCCCACACACAACATCGGGAATATTCTGGACTTCGTAATGACGAAATCCTCTGGAAGCGTTGTGACGTCAGTGACGGCCGGCTCCCTTCTCACCTATCACCACGTTGTAACGTCAGTGACGGCCGGCTCCCTGCTCACCTATCACCACGTTATAACGTCCTTGACGGCCGGCTCCCTTCTCACCTATCACCACGTTGTAACGTCAGTGACGGCCGGCTCCCTTCTCACCTATCACCACGTTGTAACGTCAGTGACGGCCGGCTCCCTGCTCGCCTATCACCACGTTGTGCACTGCACACTCCAAGCATCAAAGGCGAATGGAAAGAAACAGCAGGTTTCATACCGGAAATACGCTGCAATTAACTCAACGAAATTCAGATCAGATGTTGAACTTTCACTCCTGGTAACAAGCCCGCGCAACAAGTGAGTGAGTAAATGGGAACGTATCATAATGGGTGATTTTAAATGTGCTTAATCAATTCGATTTTTTTGCTAGTCTCACTTCAAATTAATTTTGCGAACAACCAAACCTACCTAGTATCCACTTCAACATGCTAGCTTGTTTGTGCAACGTTTGTGTGTAGTTTTTGTGAAATCATCAGACAAGATATTACATTAGTCTATGCTTGTTCAAACATTAACTAAAGTGAAAACCGAAATGTTGAAAAACCACGATTTTCTTCTTTGGTGAAATTTCGTAGCTTTGTCATGTGATCGGCGAGAGGATTATAGGCGTATCAGAAAAGATGAAGACTGCAAATTACAAAGAGCAGCTACGGCTGAAATTAGACAATCTAAAAGAAGCTATGAGCAAAAACTAGCATGTAATATAAAAACATGACAGCAAGAGTTTTATGCATACGTCAGGAATAAACAAAACGTACGAGACAAGGTCGAACCTCTAGAAGACAGTGCTGGAAATATAAGATCACAAGGTTTTTAATGGTGGAAGACCTAAATGGTTACATCAGTTCAGTGTCTAACACAGACGATATTAGTACATTACCGGTTTCAGATGCTAAATTTCAGGAGGCTAAATCTGACTATTTAGGGCAGTTAATTGTAATTCCAGCAATGGTAGCTAAGACAATAAAGGCAATGAAGGATAATAAATCACCTGGAGTGGATGGAATTCCTAAAAAAACTACTAATAGAAACAGTAGAACAAATCAGTGTACCACTTGCAAGAGTGTTCAACTTGTCATTAAAAGAAGGAGTTGTTCTTTGTGAGTGCAAAGAAGCAAACATCACATTATTATTTAAAAACGGTTCGAGAAATAAGTCAGTGAGTTTAAGTCATTGATTTATAAATTATTAGAAAGGTTAATTAAATACCGTATGGTGGACTTCCTTGTTAGGTCATGCTTAATAAATATGTTATGTTTTTTGGAAGAAATCACTAAGTGGATAAACGAGGATTCGCCAGTTAAATCTTGTTAAAAACAACATTGCAGAGCTGTCGCTACAATATGATACCTTGAAAGAACTGTTAGACGGCCACGCTCCATTGATCTGCCAAAGCCAAGTTCTATGCAACACAAATTTACATTGCAGTGAACATGAGACAATAAAACACTTTTCAGGATTGTGGATGACTTGATGAAGAGAAAAGCCGCTCCAAAATTGCCCAGTCCAATAGTCCTTGTTGCGTTCAATTATGTTCTCCGTTTACACTTTGCCTTTGGGAGCCATCTTCAGGAAGCATAACCTGCAATACCATCTATATGAAGATGGCATTTGTACCTGACTTCGCCGGAACGCAAGATTGAGAAGCTTCGCATGCAGTCGATTGTATCGAGCGATGCATCGAAGAAAAGATGCAGTTGATGACTCACCACAATCTCCTATTGTCATCGCAGCACCGAACTAGAAACACTTGCAATGCATTACACGTGTTAACGTGCGCGGATGCAAAGTTTCCCCATCACCGATGATCCGTAACATCGGGATTACCATCGACTGCGGCTTAACAATGTCGTCACATGTGGATTGCATGTGTCAGTCAATTTACTTTCAATTATACGACATCTCAAAGATCACACACTGTCTGCCCATTGACGCATGCAGGACACTAGTTCAAACCCAAGTGACATCGTGATTGGACTAGAGCAATGTTGTGTTGTACGTCATTACTGGGGCTCGTATCACCAAGCTACACATGGTGCTGAATTCCACAGTTAGATTGATCGTGCGACATCGAAAACACCAGCATATAACACCTGATTGAGTTGCATTGGCTTCCCGTTCGCTAACCGGTTCAATACAAACTACTGGGCCTTGTTTTCTCCGCATTGCTTGGCTTTGCACCAGGTTACACGTATAACGGGCCCCTTACGAAAATCACCCCTGCTCCACTAACATAATTAAATAAGCTTACATCAAATGTTCAACAATTTCTACAGTAAACTTTGATATGCCGATGTTTATAATATTGTACTTCACAAAAGTCCATGCTTGCATCTTACCCAACAACCAGCATTCAAATCTATGGGTTCAGCCTACTGTTACGGTTCCCATTGGTGACCATGTTAACGTTTTGCATGATTATAAGAAAACGGGACCATCAAAAATGCTTAAACTTATTTCCTCCCGTTATCATCATCTCGTTGACATGCTGATCGAATTTAGTCAAAGTCTTGTACTTCTAACTCATTTAAATTGCCTGAATGTGCCATACCCGTACATTTTTTTACCAATTTCTGCATGAATTACTACGCACACATGCCTTGTGGCGAAAAAATTGCCAAAAATCCTGCCGCCTATTGATATCATCTAACAATCCACAGTTACACTGTCAACATGTTCTACCTGCAAACTTGCCAATTGCCTGGTTCAAATGCAGTTATGTCAGATGATATGATTTTTTGAAAATTACACATATCTAAAATTACTGTGCCCTACATTCGTCTGTAACACACCAGAAAGTGTAACCGAGGCATGATCCCCTATATTGAAATGGCTATGTGGTTAATAAAATGGCGGCCATTCAAAATGTCACTAGTTTATGATATCGTTTAGCGGTAGTGTTCAATTTATTTGTTATTCGGCTACAATGGAATATATACATACCTCTTAATATTATATCGCACGTGTACTTGGTGGTAAATCATGAACACGTCGCTAAAACGTACGCATATTAGGTTGCTATCGATTCCAACTATGAATCTGCATCCGTTCAACTGATCTATGTTGTCGCTACTGCCACCTATTGTAATTTCTTATACTAAACAGTTTAACAAGATTTAACAAGATTTGCCATCCAAGCCAAAGGCCCAGATGGCAAGTGGACAAGGAAGCCATTGGCTTATCGAGAGTCCAACAATGTTCACCTACTTATAATCCGCCCTCCTGATATATGTGTCAACCTTGTTTATAAACATATTCACGCTGCTAGCAGTTACACAATCTGTAGACAGTTTGTTCCATTCATTTATTGTCCTCTGTGAGAACGAGTGCTTCCTGATGTCCAATCTACATTGATCCTTTACTAATTTTACCTCATGTCCTCTAGTTCTGCTATCCTTCTTGAGTGAGAAAAACATATTTCTATCAATATTTTCATACCCATTCAATATCTTAAAAACTTCAATCTGATCTCCTCTTAACCTCCTTGTCTCTAGAGTTGTTAAACCACATTCTTTCAGGCGTTCTTCATAACTAAGGTCTCTAAGTTCTGAAATCATTTTAGTTGCTCTCCTTTGTATGCGTTCAAGCGTATCTATATCCTTCTTACGATATGGTCTACATGCTTGTATACAGTATGCTAAATGAGGTCTAACTATTGCTTTATAAAGAGGTATCATTAACTTTTTTCCCTTGTATGTTATGTTTCTTCTAATCAATCCAAGAATTTGATTACCATTTGAAGCTGCAATACCACACTGCTCTGAAACTTTCATATCAGCGCTTATTGTAACTCCTAAGTCCTTTTCTTTTACAGTAGTACCAAGAACACTAGCTCCCATTTTATAGTTTACATTCAAGTTCCCATGTCCTGTATGTAGGCATTTACATTTCCCAAAATTGAACAGCATCTGCCATTTCTCAGACCATTTCACTAATCTGTCTAGATCGTTTTGTAAATGTTGTTTATCACCATCAGTATTAACCTTTCTAAACAGTTTTGTGTCGTCCGCAAATTTCAGTACGTTACTTGTTATACTCTCGTCCAAGTCATTGATATAAATTAAGAATAATATAGGTCCTAATACTGATCCTTGAGGTACCCCACTCAAAACCGATTTCCAATTTGAAACTTCGCCATCTACTACAACTCGTTGTCTTCTGTCAGTCAGCCATTGTTCCATCCAGTCAGTTATGCTATCCCCGATACCATGGGCTTTTAATTTAAGTAGCAATCTTTGATGTGGCACTTTGTCAAAAGCTTTCTGAAAATCTAAGTAGATAATATCTACTGGCGATCCCTCGTCTATCCACTTAGTGATTTCTTCCAAAAAACATAACATATTTGTTAAGCATGACCTCGCTTTAAGGAATCCATGTTGAGATGAATTTAATAATTTATGCTTAACGAGGAAGTCCACCATATGGCCTTTAATTAACCTTTCTAATAATTTACAAATCACTGACGTTAAACTCACTGGTCTGTAATTCTCTGACTTATTTCTCGAACCCTTTTTAAATAATGGTATGATGTTTGCTTCTTTCCATTCAAACGGAACAACTCCCTCTTTTAATGACAAGTTGAATACTCTTGCAAGTGGTATACTGATTTGATCTACTGTTTCCATTAGTAATTTTGGTGGAATCCCATCCACTCCCGGTGATTTGTTATCCTTCATTGCCTTTATTTTCCTAGCTACCAATTCTGGAGTTACAACTAACGGTCCTAAATAGTCAGATTTAGCCCCCTGAAATTTAGCATCAGCAACTGGTAATGAACTAATATCTTCTTTTGTAAACACTGAACTGAAGTAACCATTTAGGTCTTCCGCCATTAAAAACCCCTGTGATATTATATTTCCAGCTCTGTCTTCTAGAGGTCCAACCTTGTCTTGTACGTTTTGTTTACTCCTGACATATGCATAAAAACTCTTGCTGTCAGTTTTTATGTTACATGCCAGTTTTTGCTCATAGCTTCTTTTAGATTGTCTGATTTCAGTTGTAGCTGCATTAAGTGCCTCTTTGTATTTTGCATAGTCTTCTTCCTTTCTGGTACGCCTATAAACCCTCCACATAGTTTGTTTTAGCATTATTTTTCTAATTGCCTCTTTTGACAAGTGTTTCTTTCTACACCGTTTTCCTTGTTTTCGGAAGGGAACAAATTTATCAATGATACTCTCAATTTCATATTTTAGAATATTCCAACATTCAATTGCAGTCTTATTCATCAGCATGTTATTCTAATCTAGCTGTGCTAAGTATTTTCTCATATCTTTGTAGTTACCTTTGTGGAAGTTTCTTTTGTACGTTTTCTTATTTTTACTTTCTGATTTTACATTGATGTCAAAATGTATTTGATTATGGTCACTATTACCCAATGGTTCAAATATTTTTACATTGTCCACTAATTCTTTTTGTGATGACAAAACTATATCTAATACATTTTCTCCCCTGGTTGGTTCTAGTACGTGCTGAGTAAGAAAGCTATCCTGGATTAAACATAGAAATTGTTGATCCTCAATCCCTGTGCTCTTTTAACCATGTGTCCATGGTTAAAATCTCCCATTATGATACATTCCCCTTTACTAACTTCCTTTATAGCGTTTTTTATTTTTGTGTTCTCCTCTTCGTTTATGTTTGGACTTCGGTAAACTAATCCAATAGTTAATTTTGAATTTCCTGAAACAATTTTGCACCAAACAGCTTCATCGCAATCTGCTTCCCTTTCCAGTTTTATTTCATAAGCCTGAATAGATTCTTTAACATATAAAATAACTCCCCCGCCCCTTCTTCCTATTCGATCTTTCCTAAACATTACGTATCCTGTCAGTCCTAATTCAGCATCTGTTATATCTATGTTGGCCCATGATTCAGTTATACCAATTATGTGAGGGTCAATATCTTCTACCATAATGTTTAATTCGTTTTTCTTATTTACTATGCTCCTTGCATTTAAACATACGCATCTATAACCTTTTTCAGAGATGTTTTTCGGGTGATTTGATATTGGTTTATCTGTGCTAGTGGCCTCTTGTTCTGCTTGAGACACCTCTAGGTAACCCCCCTGCACTTCTAGTTTAAAGAATGTTTACTTCCAAAAATATTTGTCATTGTACCCAAGTCGCTATCTACTGCTGCTGAAAGTTTGTCCGCGAATACTGCCGCCCCCTTTCCACTTAAATGAAGCCCATCCTTCATGTACATATCAGCCCTCCCAACAAAACTTCCCCATAAATCCACAAATCCAACTTCTTCTTCCCTACACAGCCTCTGGACTGGCCAGTTAGTGGCATCTTCCCGACGCTGGCATCTTACCCCCACTTACCTTATATATAACTATATAATGCTACAGTGGACGGGGACACTTTTTATGAACATGTATTTTATATACTTATTTACTATAGTTATTTATTTATTATATTTATTAATCTTAATGGAATACTATAATTATTAATATATATATATATATATATATATATATATATATATATATATATATATATATATATATATATATATATATATATATATATACTATTATATTTTTCACAATAGCTATTTGATTTGTAAACAACGAAGAGTCGTTCTTGTGCCAACCATCTACTCACCGCAGAAAAAATTCCTAAAGTTGAGGCGAATACTCTGACTGCTCTTGATCGAAATCGCAATTCGAAATACTGAAAGAGAAATTACATTAAGCATCTTGACGTTTGTAGCAACCATAAACCAAAACCCACATATGCCAAAGCATGCATATTTTAGTGTGCATACATTTTTAGACACCCTACAAACTGAGTGGTAACAACTAGTTTTACACAAGATAAGGTGAACAAAATAGTGATAAAGCACATATATTATGTATTACTTAACCGAAACAAACCATTACCTCAAAGACGCTGGTCAGTTTCAGTGGGTAAAACCATGGAACAAACAATCGCTCTACGATGACCAAACCAATCGACGCGCTAAGCACATACCCTGGCCATAATGTGATGCCAAATGTATACATATCGGAAACAAAACCTAAAACCATGACGGCCGATTGAACCGACGCCATAACTGAAACGACGGTCGGTATCACTTTCAACTTTCGGTTGGCCAAGAGGAATTCCGCCGTCGTTTTCTGACGTCCTCCTGTGCATCCGTGGTAGAGGCCGATACTTAGCGAGACGAGGAGCAGAGCGACGAATATCGCGTAGTCGAGCCAGTGCATAGACGCCATCTTTCTGTGCAAGTGGAAACAAAGGTCGGTTAGTTGAAATTATAATGTAAATGAACTGAGATTAAGATTATACAGTAATGTATTTTATACAGAGCTTTGGAGAGTATTCCTCATAGAGCATCAATGTTGATAAAACAAGTTTGATAGCTTCAGGGAGTTCAGCAAATTTTAGTGACACTTGGCAGGAGGGACTCTTGTTCGTGTGCAAGGGGACGTGGGCTGTCTACTGAGGTGAGGTGGAGTTTGATCAAGAGAAACCTGACAGAAACGAGGTCAACAAAATAATTTTAATGAGGCAAAAGAAGACTCGTAGCAGGAACCAAGGAACAGGAACCAAGATAGTCAAAGAATACAAATACAAATGTTTTAAGCATATTTAATAACCTCAGACTTTTAAGAATTATGTCAACATTAAGTTAAAACAACACCTGAACATTTTCAATTCGGCGCATTCTTGCAAAGTTTTTTGTTTTAGCCATCACCGAATATTTGAATCAAAACGTTCCGGTGTTGGCTATTGATTCCCATGTACTCAGTGTTTTGTGAATGTTGTGGGCTGTACAACGTGGTCACTAAAGTAAGCTGGGTAGACTTGGCTTTCACAATACGGTTTGAATGCTCATTCTGTTTTACCATGGACCCTATCTACATCAATGTCTCGGGGTAACAAGCATTGTGCCATCTAACGACAACTAATTGGGCATAATCGAGATGTGCTGAAATAGGGGAGACAGACAAAAAATTTCAGGATTGTGGTTCGAATCGTTATCCGATCGAAACGAAACCGCAAGTATCTTCAACATATAGCAAGTGCATAAATTATAATTGTTTGCTCGTTTTTTCCTTTTAGATCTCAGCCGTTTTTTCAAAGACCTAGTTATTTGACCAAATACGGGAAAACGTGAAGCCTGTACGTTCAGGCATGATATCCAAAGTGTTCTCTAAACTATCATCACAGCCAGGTTTACATCAAAAGGTCGGAACATCACCATTATACATTGCTATGCACCAACCAACTCTGCTGAATTTGAAGAGAAAGAGACCTTCTACCAACATCTACAAACAGTCACCCAAAAACTACCGAAGAGGGATATCCAAGTTGTTATGGGGGATGTGAATGCCAAGATTGGAAAGTATAATAATGACAACTGGAGAGGCACAATGGGAAAGAAGGTCTGGGACAGATGAATGAGAACGGTCTCCTGTTCGCAGATTTCTGTACTCTCAATGAACTGATAATCGGAGGAACTCTCTTTCCACACAAGCCTACACACAAAGCCACATGGATATCCCCAGATTTAAAGACGGAAAACCAAATTGACCACATAACAATCACCAAGAAATGGAGGAGAGTGCTTCTAGACGTCAGAGTGAAAAGAGGAGCTGACATTAACTCCGACCACCACCTCCTTGTGGGTGAATTTAGGATGAAGCTAGCAGCAAAGAAGAAGACGGATAACAAAGTACAAAGAAGGTTTGAGATAAGAAAACTTCAAAATACTAAAATATGACAGGAACTGGGAATCACACTACGGAACAGGTTCCAAGCATTGGAAGAGGGAAAAAACATTGATGAAAAGTGGGCAAGATGCAAGAATGCAATTACAGACACCTGTGAACAAGTCCTAGGCTGCTGGGAAGCTAGGAGGAAGGACTGGATTACAGACGACACCTGGGAACCTATTGAGGCAAGGAGGGAGACTAAAATGAAACTCAACAAGGAAGCAGATGACACAAGAAAAAAAAACTGCAGCAGGAATACCAGGAAAGAAACAAAACAGTTAAAAAGAAGACAAAGAGGGACAAGAAAACATATGTCGAAAAACTAGCAAATGAGGCTGAGATCGCAGCTAGGCAAAACAACTCCAGAGAGTTATACAAGATCACCAGACAGCTAGCAGGGAAGAACAAGAGCACTAGTCGCCCCATCAGGGACAAACAGGGAAACCTTCTCATTTTTACAGTTACAACGCTGGAAAGAATATTTCCAAGATATCTTGAATAGGCCTCCACCAGATTCAATCCCAGACATTGAGGAAACAAATGAAGACCTTAACATTAATTGTGGTAGGATATCCAAAGAGGAGATCAAGAGAGCCATCAAAAAGCTGAAACTAGGCAAAGCACCTGGAATTGACAATATACCATCTGATGTCTTAAAAGCTGATATTGGGGCCACCACAGACGTTTTATACAGCGTGCTAAATGAGATCTGGGATAAAGAGGAAATACCAACTGAATGGAAGACAGGTATGCTAGTTACAATCCCCAAGAAAGGCAACCTCAGTGAATGTAAGAACTGGAGAGGGATCATGCTTCTATCAGTGCCCAGTAAAATTCTCTGCCGTATCATCCTGGATAGGATACAAGAAACAGTTGAAAAGAAGCTAAGAAAGGATAAATCCTGCACATATCACATTGCTACACTCAGGATTTTCGTTGAACAATGCATTGAATGGCAGAGCTCCCTTTACATAAACTTTGTGGACTTCGAAAAAGCATTTGATAGTATAGATAGGACAGTTCTATGGAAGCTCCTGAGGCATTATGGTTTACCCACAAAATTTGTAACCCTAATAAAGAACATGTACGAAGGTTTCACTGGTCATGTCATCTTTAATGGACAAGTTTCAGAAGGCTTCCAGATTGGAACTGGAGTACGACAGGGCTGCTTGCTATCTCCACTGCTCTTTCTGATAGCCATAGACTGGACAATTAAAAGATCCACAGAACACCATCGTACTGGGATTCAGTGGAACTTGTTCTCACAACTAGAAGACTTGGATTTTGCAGATGTTCTAGCACTACTCTCAGAAACCCATAAACACATGCAACAAAAAACAGAAAGGCTTCAAGAAAAAAGCAGCCAACTGGGTCTTAAGATCAATGTGGGAAAGACAAAGGTGATGAAAGTCAACAGCAGATCCTCCGAACCCATCTCACTAGAAAGTGGTACTGTTGAGGAAGTACAAGACTTCATCTACCTCGGGAGCAACATCAGTACAAATGGTGGAGCTGATAAAGATGTGGAGCTACGCATTAATAAAGCTCGCCATGCCTTCAGAACCCTACGCCCTGTATGGCTCTCTTCCCAGCTATCCATAAACACTAAGATCCGCATTTTCAACACCAACGTTAAACCAGTTCTTCTCTATGGCTGTGAAACGTGGAAAACTACTCAGGCTCTCAACAACAAACTCCAAGTCTTCATCAACAGTCGCCTCCGATACATCCTTAAGGTATGGTGGCCTAACAAAATATCAAATAAAGAGCAGGAAGAAATAAGAGCTACAGTCAAGAGGAGAAAATGGAGCTGGATTGGCCACACACTCAGAAAAGATTCAACAAATACAACCAAACAAGCACTGGACTATAACCCACAAGGAAAGAGAAGACAAGGAAGGCCAAAAATCAACTGGAGACGCTCCACACTACGAGATCTTGAAAAAGTGGGGGTCACCTGGCAAGAGGCCAAAGCTATAGCCCAGAAGAGAGTGAGGTGGAGAAACATGGTTGACGCCCTATGCTCCTGAAGGGGCCAAGAGGATTAAGTCAAGTAAGTCTCTAAACTATCCGTCACAGCGCGCCACTTGAATACATAGGAATACGATGCTATTTTCTGCTGGGTTTGGTTGCATTGAAGGGTCAGTCTGCGACCAGATTTGGCCGACTTGATGACTAAATGCTGTTTTTTATCCTTTCACCAGATCCACGTGATATCGCACACGACATGCTTAAAACTATTGAAGAACATAATGTAGCCTTGATAAATAATTTTCAATAGTAGTTTTGTTTGTAGAACGTTTGTTACAACTTGTCCGTGTAGTCCCGTGTAGTCCCGTGTAGCTCTCCCTTACACTGTGGCCAGAACACCTCACGCAAAGAGCGTGACTGACTAGTGTAGGTAGTAGGTAAAGTCATCCCCCAGGCATTACGCCTTAGGAAGCCATGAAGGCTTATATGGCCAGTGCTTAAATCTGGTTTCTGTAGTGCGAAGCAACTTAGAGTGCAGTTATACTGACTCTCCTGGACGGGACACTAGTCCATCGCAGGTACCTTCCAAACAGTGTTTGTACTCATTTGCAGCTGAGTAGACTGAGGCAAAGTAGGGTAAACGAAATTGCCTGAGCTTCGAAAACGAACCGTGCCCATTGTGGGTCTTGAACCCACAACCCTCGAATTTAGAGTCTAACACCTTAACCAGTAGGCCACGACTGCCCCCCGACTGACTAGTGTAGGACGTTCAAAAAACTAAAAAAAAACTGTTTTTAATTTTCAAAGCACTCTTGTCTGGTTAAAAACAGGTCGATATTCGTAGACGGATAACAATCATTTGAAGCCAAACAAACCTTATGAAATACATCGGACGGCTAAGATGTTAGAATATAGGCCTATGTACTTAACAAAAAAAAAGAAACGGGAATATGTGTGTGTGTGTGTGTGTGTGTGTGTGTGTGTGTGGGTGTCTGTGTGTGATATAATATATATGTATATATACATATATATATATATATATATATATATATATATATATATATATATATATATATATATATATATATATATATATATATATATATATATATATATATATATATATATATGTATATATGTATGTATATATATATATATATAAACAAACAAAGAGTGACATCCAAATACAAACACACACACACACACACATATATATATATATATATATATATATATATATATATATATATATATATATATATATATATATATATATATATATATATATATAGCCTGAGATGTTCCTGGTACTATGCAAGGCAGCATGGCATCAGGAAAGTTACCAACATATTGGTGCAGAAGTATGATCTCCCCAGTACATAAGAAAGGGTGCAAGTAAACCCCGTCAAACTACCGACCAATGTCCTTGATATTCATCCCGGTTAAGGTCTTCTGCAAGATTCATTGTGCAACAGATCATGCAAAGGGCAAATGGGCACTACGTTCCGCTGCATTTCAATGTTGCGGAGTTCAAGGCTGCATTTGATATTATCTGGAGAGGGGCATTGTTGAGATCTACTGGGTGAATTCCAAGACCACATCACTGATTGAAGTTATGTATGATAATGTTGAATGTGCAGTCGTCATCAATAGTCAACTGACAGAATGGTTCAGACCAGAAATAGGAGCGAGGTAATGTTGTTTGTTATCACTTAACCAAGTTGTTCCAGAGCTTAGAAATTCAAGCCATATACCAACCTCTGCTTTGACATCAGACATGACACAACAATTATGTCTACCGTATTTAAGAAACTATAACTCTGAACTGAAGAACTTCAAATTGCCTGTAGGGAATGGCAGCAACGGATCCAGGGGGGTCTTGGAGGGGGGTCTAAGACGCCACTGTGCCCGTGGCAAATATTACGGTAAAGGAACACGTATATATGCCTACACAGGGACTAGTGTCAATGTAAAGACTGAAATATTAGCAGCGGGATGTTAACCCTTCTATAAGTAGAACGACACGTGTGTCGCCCCCCCCCCGGTTCGTAAGGTAGAATGACATATGACTACGACTGATGCTACAAACAAGCCTAGATCCGCCACTGAATGGGGTATGAAAATCAGCTCAACGGGTTAACGTGCCCTTTATGTACGTAGCTCCAAAACCACACCTGTTGATTCACTTGATAGCCGTGTATGCCATAAAACTGTCACAAATTCTAAACACAGGATCATAACTTTATGAGAGCTGTTTTCACAGCCTCGGCGAAGCAACTAAAGGTCAAAGGATTTATTGTCCTAGGCTTGGTTAACTACACGTGTTTGAAGACAATACACACATGCTGCATTATTACAATATCACAAGTAATAGTTTTAGGAGTAAATGCAATGACTTAGATGATGAAAACGCTATAGAAACGTGTTGTTATGCGCAACGTGCGACGACCCGCGTCAACAAACCGAGCTTAATATATATCAATGACTTGGACGACAGTATAACAAGCAACGTACTGAAATTTGCGGATAACACAAAAGTGTTTAGAAAGGTTAACAATGATGGTGAAAAATAACATTTACAAAACGAAAAATAGCAGATGTTATTCAATTTTGGGAAATGTAAATTGTAAATGTTAATGCCTACACACAGGACACGGAAACTTGGATATAAACTATTATATGGGAGATACTGTTCTAGGTACTACTGTAAAAGAAGAGGAATTGTACTTCTGCATACAGCAATAGTTAGACCTCATTTAGAATACTGTATATAAACGTGGAGACTATATCGTAAGAAGGATATAGATACGCTTGAACGCATACAAAGGAGAGCAGGTAAAATTATTCCAGAATTGAGAGAACTTCGTTATGAAGAACGCCTGAAAGAATGTGGTTTAACAACCATGGAGGTTAAGATGAGATCAGATTGAAGTTTTTAAGATATTGAATGCTTATGAAAATATTGATAGAACTATGTTTTTCTCACTCAAGAAAGATATAAGAACTAGAGGACATGAGGTAGAATTAGTAAAAAAGTGTAGATTTTATATCAGGAAGAGGACAATAAATGAATGGAACAAATTGTCTACGGATTATTTAGCTGCTCGCAACGTAAATATGTTTAAAAACAAGGTTGACACATATCTCAGGAGGGCGGGTTACACGTAAATGAAAATTGTTGGAATCTCGATAAGCCAATGGCTTCCTTGTCCATCTGTCCATCTGGGCCTTTGCCTTGGATGAGAAATCTTGTAAATCTAGTAAAACAGGTTTAGCTTTAAAAATCAAGCTCCAAACATGTGACAACACCTTGCCTGGAATAAAAACGGACATACCATTCAAACGTGATGTTAGGTGACGCTATCTCGTTGAATGGTGAGACGATCACTGCGTGTGAACCGGCCGGCAGTAGAGAACGACTGGGGTTCGGATCACTGCTGATATCAGTGGCACGTGATACCACCGGTGCTGCCACCACCCCTGGAGGCTACCGGGGCCACAATGGGGCCAGGCAGCACTGAATGCGTCAGGTAGAAATGTTGATGGCAGTGGAGTGTTAGTGTCATGTTTTGACCCGGCGGTGAAGTGATGCCTACAAAACATGTCACGCAACCACTTTTATGTTTCGTGGATCACACTTCAAGCAGGTCTACTATAATGTATACGGGGTTTTGCCAAGTAGAAGTTAAATTGAAATTCAGGATTTGTTATCGATCACGTGCGTTCAACTGCAAAAAAAATGTGTTTGGGGCACAACTGTAACATCTGTAACAACTGTAACAACTGCTCGGGCGGCTCGTACCAATGGCTCAGCCAGCGAGTTGTGTGCTGACGATGACTGAAAGAACTAAATGTATTTAACTACGACGAGTGAACGCATTATTTCACCTGTGACATCTAGCGTACTTTTTTTATAACCAGTACTGTAAATGCTAGTAGCGTCAAACAAAACGAAAACATATTTCAGAAGAGCAGGTTACACATATATGAACAATTGTTGGTCTTTCGATAACGCAATGTGTTTCTTATCCACTTGCCATGTCAGTGTTTTGCATTGGATGACAATCTTGTTCAATCTTGTTATATTTTTAGGGACAGCCCTCTTTAAGCAATTAATAAATATTGCACGATTCATGGAAACATGTGTGTTTGTGGCGTGTACGTGTGTACGTGAGTGCATCGTTCAATCAAATATAAGTCGTATTCCATATATATTGCCATTTACTATTTCATACTGCATTCAATCATTTATATTCCATTCACAATTGTTTGTTATGAATTTATCCGGGAATGAGTTCCCTTTGATAAGTAAACATGAAAAGCTTAATATATGAACTGTGAACACCTACGTTGTTATGCACACTGTGCGTAAGATGTATAAATGTATATAATCCAATTAATGTAATAACAGTAACATGTACGAGTGGCACTTGCTTTTCGATCCACGCATTCTGTGCTGTAACCAGGGTTCATACAAGAAGTTGGGCATCAAATTTAAGAACATTTAAGGGTTTTAGGGCCAATTTTCAGGGACATTTTCAAGAACATCTTCAAGGAGACGCACAACATTTTGAAAATTTTTTTTTTATTTTATTAAGAAGTTCACCCAACTCCCATGAATCAATCACTGCATCACATAGCAAAGTTCATTGTTCACACAGTTATTCACACGCACGTGAATGATGGGAATGATGTAACACAGACAAAACCAAGTCCATCACTGTCCCTGTCTGTAAATATATATATATTTATACAGTCCCTTTAACACAGTGACTTTACAGTCCAAGACTTTCGTATAATTAAAAGATCGACTTTTTCTGGTGGGTAGACTTGCACAGAACATTACTCTTAGTGACGAAGCCAAAGTCACGTGTCTGTTCAGCTCGCAGAGAGGAGTCATCAACACACTTGAAAGCTCATCCACATCTTCTTTCATCTGCCGCCGCTTGTCGTCAATATCAACAGCGATGTCCTTAAGCTTGCGAGATTCCGCAGATATCAAACGCACTTGTTGTTTCTCCGCTAGGTAGGCAGCGTACCGTCCACGTAATCTTGCACACGAAGCCATCAACTCCTTTGAAAGGTTGACTTCCATGACGCCACCAACAATTGTCGTTTCAAAGATTGCATATTACCTCCTTGTCATCTTGTTGATCTCTCGCAATCCAATCTTTAAACGTTGTGTCTAGTAACCATTCGTCACGAAACTTGCAGTTTCCTTGCTGGCGAGGCATAATCAAGCGTTGTATCTAGTAACCATTCGTCACGAAACTTGTAGTTTCCTTGCTGGCGAGGCATAATCAAACGTTGTAACTATCGCGAACCAGAATCAGAAATGAAATTGAAAAACGATATGGAAATCAGCAGCGTACTCGAAGATTATTGGTCAATCGCTACTGAACCAATAGAAAACGTTGTTGCATACCAAGTCGCTATTTTACGTGGCGCCATCTACTGACTCGAGTTACCGCAAATTTGCAATTGCTGACATGTTGGTTTACGAAATTGCAATTCGCCGATTTTGACGACGAAAATTAGTGAAAAAAAGTTAGTAAAACCGATTTCGTTGAACAACTCGTAACTAATGTGGTTGGATGTTCATAAAAATCGGTTTCAAGAACATTCCAGGACATCCAATGAAATTCAAAAACATTCAAGGGTACTCGAATGGAAAAATCAAATTCAAGAGCATTCAAGACTTCGGCGACCTGTGCGAACCCTGGCTGTAACAATGTTCCCCGTATGATGTAACAGCTTGCCCCGCTTACGGGGCTAGTTGTTACAGTCGACTGCGCCTGGGAAACTCCACTCTACATAACTACAATATGGAATATCAATTGTATGGTATATTTTATTAACATGAATAATAAATTTAATGCATACATTGACAGAAATAATGCATCTAACGTACTTTTAAAAAAGTGACTTTAATAAAAAAATTGTAAAACTAGCCCCGGTCTCCTCTACCTGTAGCAGACTTGCTGACTCGAGTCACAGGGCTGACTCGAGTCACAGGGCTGACTCAAGTCACAGAGTTGACTTGAGTCACAGGGCTGACTCGAGTCACAGAGCTGACTTGAGTCACAGGGCTGACTCGAGTCACAGAGCTGACTCAAGTCAGCTCTGTGACTCGAGTCGGACTCCAGTCGCTCATTTTCATGACTTGCGACTTAACTTGGAATTCAGATAGACTCGCGACTTGGCTAGGACATGGAGGTCATTGACTTTAGACTTGACTTGCCAGTTTATGACTTTCCAAGTCTGGTGGCTAGAAACGTACGCAGGACAAGACCATGTTGCTGTGACTGACTGAGCCGAACGCAGTTATTATTAAGTATTTATTACAATTGGGTAGTGTTGTCACGGGGCAGCGTCCTTCTAAATGTCCCGCTAGAAATTACTGTAAACAAACCACCACAATCATGGCGATTGGTGAACCTGAGACTTGGACTTAAGACTTGACTTGGAATTCAGAGAGATGACTCGGTATTTGACTTGGACTTGGAGATCATTGACTTGAGAGTTTACTTGTCTTGCAGGTTAATGACTTGAGACTTGATTTGACAGTTTGTGACTCGCCAACAAGTCTGATATATATATATATATATATATATATATATATATATATATATATATATATATACGGGTCACCTTACCACATAACTTTCTCCTATCGGTTTTCGTGTTTGTTGCAAGGAGTTGTCATTTAATCTTTCAGAGAAAGGTATGTACATCAAGAACACAGACACTGTTTTAGAGTTAACTTGTATACACAACTGTTTATTAGTACAACCAAGCGTCAACAGTAGTATAGCTTTGTTATGACAATAACATATAATTGTGTATTCATTTCAAAGTGCAATATGTGTTTGAGTTATTAGAATATTAATGAAAGAAATCAAACATCATGATAAAAAATGTATGCTTTCTTCATAATTGGTGATTTGTTGAATTTCTATGATATGAACCTGGTCAAAATACAATGTCATGGGGTTATGAGCCGGGTCAGTAAACTTTACCAGTTAAATCGTATAACTCCTTCCTCTGTTATTGTGACAAACAGGCGACTACTACAAGATATACAATATTATATATATATATATATATATATATATATATATATATATATATATATATATATATATATATATATATATATATATATATATATATATATATATAGAAAGTTAGGTGTCATTGAGCAGGTTACAACATGTGCAACATTATATGACCCGGGAGATCTCACCTAGGAGACTCGCCATGCTATACGACCCGGGAGATCTCACCTAGGAGACCCGCCATGCTATACGACCCGGGAGATCTCACCTAGGAGACCCGCCATGCTATACGACCCGGGAGATCTCACCTAGGAGACCCGCCATGCTATACGACCCGGGAGATCTCACCTAGGAGACTCGCCATGCTATACGATCCGGGAGATCTCACCTAGGAGACCAGCCATGCTATACGACCCGGGCGATCTCACCTAGGAGACCCGTCATGCTATACGACCCGGGAGATCTCACCTAGGAGACTCGCCATGCTATACGACCGGGGAGATCTCACCTAGGAGACCCGTCATGCTATTCGATCCGGGAGATCTCACCTAGGAGACCAGCCATGCTATACGACCCGGGAGATCTCACCTAGGAGACTCGCCATGCTATACGACCCGGGCGATCTCACCTAGGAGACTCGCCATGCTATACGACCCGGGAGATATCACCTAGGAGACTCGCCATGCTATACGACCCGGGAGATCTCACCTAGGAGACTCGTCATGCTATACAACCCGGGAGATCTCACCTAGGAGACTCGCCATGCTATGCGGACATTCAAAATGTTTCGTTGGCTAGTCGTATTACCGGCGAGTGTGGTAGCGACAGTGTCGTGAAGCGTGTGGTAATAACAAAAGACCCTCAATGCAAGCAAAACCAGTGTTGTCACACACACAGTCAGTGACGTGGCAACTTCGCACTAGTAGTGAAACTCTCAAGTTAAACAAATACCGAACTTGAGAGGTATTTCATATGGGATGTTAATGATATTCTAGTAAATCAAAACCATTTCCTTTTCGTAATAATATAACGAGTTATGAAACAATGTTTGTGACATAATATATGGCCGTAGCCTGATATCCCAAGAAATGGCTCAAAACTAGTAGAAGTCAATGATTACTAAAAATATCATGCCGTAGCAACGAAAACAAAATGTTAGCTGAGAAAAAACCTTCTAGAATATAAGTTTATTATATTTGTAGCTAAGATGTTTTCCGGCTATAATTGCGTTACAGTTGATTCGCTTAATATAATCACGTCGGGCCTTAGCAATCTAATTATGTTAAATGGGTGATTCTCTCACGAGAATTTCCGAAAAAAAAAGGACACAGAATGATGTGGAAGTGAACGTACGTCCAACAGTACAGTTGTTTTTTGTGTCGTCCATACTGAATTACTGCATAGTAGCTACGACAGTTCGAAAATTAGTATTATCTAAAGACAAATGTTCTTATTTAGACAGAAAGTCGCAGCTACGTAAATCTCGCGAGGGCTTGTCTACGTGGCAACTGCTAAAATCAATAATATTTCAGTTTATGTAATGTTTTAATGTTTTTACCTGTACATATCGGTATTCGCATCACCAACACTGATCTAAGGTCAGAACACCTGTCATTTCTAAGATTTGTTCCCGCCATACTAACATTGTGATGTCAAAGTAGTTGCATAACGCGAAACGCTGACATATTAAAACACGTTGCCTTAACTCGCTTGATTAATAGGCTATGACCCTTAATTCACGCTAACGTAGCTTCGTATGACAGTGCGCTATACAGGTATGTTAGATTGTAACAAATGTCAATCTCCTCGCATTAATGATGCCTTTTCGACTGCTTTCGCCGCATCTGATTCAGCCTCCTCTTTGTTGAGAGTAACCGACATTTCCACGATCAGTGGCGGTTCTTTGTACTTCAAAACAACATATCAACAACATAACAATAAAACATACAATATTCAGAGTGCGGACCGGGAATATCGGAGGAATTCATGGTGGACGTCGGTCTGAGACATGGGAGTGCACTAAGCCCACTGTTATTCATCGCAGTAGTGGAGGTGATCAGCAGGAAAGCGAGTACAAGGGACATTCTCCACAAGTTGCTATACGCCGATGACCTGGCAATAGTAGCGGACAGTGAGACAGACCTTCAAGGGCGGTTGGTAGATTGGAAGGACATCTTTGGCAAACATGGAATGAGAGTAAGTCTAGAGAAGACGGGGGTGTTTTGGGTCGGGCAGCAGAAAAAATATTGATGTAACACTGGATGGGAAGAAACTGACTGAACCAACGAAACACCTTTGTATATCTGGGTGGAGCGGTTTGCGGGGACAGCGGCACGGGGCACGGGGACGGCGGCACGTGGACGGAAATTCGCAGGAGAAAACAAGCTGGGGCGAGTGCGTGGAGGAAAGTGGAACGAGTGATGGCAGATAGACACATATCTCTAAAGCTAAAAGGAATGGTTCTTAGCTCATGCATAACACCAGCAACTGGGTGAGAAGAATTGCGGGAGTGAAAAGAGTAGACAAGCGAAGAATGGAGGAGATGAGGGAGGAAGTTGGTGAGAGATAGAGTGAAGTGAAGAGAGATTTAGTGGAAGTGGCAGAGGAGTGGGGAATGAGGGCGAAGAATAGAGGGGAGTGGAGACAATTGGGGGAGACAGTAGTAAATCGGGACTAGTAATGAAGAAGAAGGGGAAACAAAACTCGACGACCGGTAACAGTGCCAGCCTCACCCCGGACTATAGGGAAAAGGAGGAGAGGACCAACAACATTCAGATGGCCTGGGGACGAGGAAGGCGTTAGCTTATCGACAGTTCATAATAATTATTATAAAACTGTCTGGCCCATCCTTGTCAATCATGATTTCTTTTAAACATTAAACATAAAAAACATTTACACAGTTTGGCAGATTAAATATTGCAATAATTTATTTATCTGTGAATTAGTACTTTTTTGTAACCAGTTTACAAAATTCTTTTACCAAAGCTACTTCGTGTCCTCTAGTTGTTCTAAGTACGTTGAACTTTACATCAAACTAATGTGTAATTATGTTATTATATTTCTGTATCTTTGCTTACTGCTGCCTACGCATTAGAGATAATAGATTTAAAAAGGAAAATATATTCACCTCGCATTCCTCTATGCTAGATTCATTCTCGGTGTCACGAAAGCAGACTAAATTACCCAACTGAATAAACAGTTTATCAGGCAAATCTTCTTCGTTCGCTTCATTTGGGGATAGAAACCCTACAAAAATGACAAGGCGTCGTCAAATCGCGGTTATTGGCACCAGGCGCATTACGAAATGCGCTACATTAATATTTTACTAGGTTAACTTTTTAGCACATATCACGAGATATGCACACTTGGACACCATGCGTCCTATGTACCTATTAGCTACAACATTCCACCGAGTTAATTAGCTGACACATACTAAACTCGTTTCAAATACAAATCACATAATAATATTCAAACATTTGACTATGTATCACATATATGGGTTATTCCATAATTGCGGTACAATTTCAGGACATTCCCATCCCTTAGAGTGCCTCTCAAGACAACTTTCAGGACATTCCCATCCCTTAGAGTGCCTCTCAAGACAACTTTCAGGACATTCCCATCCCTTAGAGTGCCTCTCAAGACAACTTTCAGGACATTCCCATCCCTTAGAGTGCCTCTCAAGACAACTTCAAATATTATGCATTTACTGGGAGGATGCAATAACGTATTACCTACACATATACATCACGCCTAGGGAATGCTGTAAATTCAATAAATACATGTATATTTTTAAACGTAATCGCACGTGGTACATGACAAGATAATACACCTTTTTCATATACAACATGCCATTTTACATTGAAGAGTACACATTCTAACATGGCATCTAGTTACGGTAGGTTATCTACTGACCGTAACCGCATGTGGCAAAATCACATTATGGGTGCTTACAAAATGACCGCAGTTTTTTCTATATTAATATATATATATATATATATATATATATATATATATATATCCCGACAAACATTCACAGTTTGTATAACGGTCATACAAAGATGCAATA
>BSQZ01000042.1:45020-47520 GCA_033239005.1 Lamellibrachia satsuma | reverse complement strand
CTGTTAGTTATTGACAACAATCATTCTAGCGGTTTTTGTACCAAAAATGAAACGGGAACAGAGCGTGTACACCAAAAATTACTTAACTATAACAAATTTAGCATATTTACCGTTGTTTCTACTTTGCGGAACAACCCACCGAGAAGATACATGCCCAACAAAGGACCTCCGATTGCACCGAGCAGTTGAATAGTCACCTACAGTTGATTAAAGGACAATGGAACAGTAGTGTTCACACAGAACGCGACGGTACAGTCAAAACTGTTGACACAGTTGTGACAAGAAATATGATTTCTGAATACTTTGGTTATATTTCGTAAGTATCCACCAGAATAAGGTAATTCATTGTTAATCTAATCTTACGGTAAATAATATTATCACCAGTTATTTTTTATTTTTGTTCCACCGCCAAGATATTGACGTTTTTGGCTAACAGAAAAGGACTTTTTCTTTTGTTTACCATTACTAATATATCACGATTTGTCATATATGCTTTCTTCATAATAGGCAAAATATTATATGTTATTTTCTGTTTACCTGTATTAATTGCCCCGGAATGCGATCAATGACGAATACCAAGGCAACAGCAGTTGCACCGTAGACAATTACTGAAACAAACTGTAGACTGTCAACTCGTGTTTTTATCATTTCTACTGTAAAATATGATCAATTAATGCGATGTAATTCCCTTTGTCTATATCTAGTTTGCAGACAGGAACAAGGTAATGTTTTCGCTACTAGAATACGACATATAACCAAAGACATGTGCATTAACTATTTATATCCTTACTTCTTTTCCATAGCGGTTTATTCATAAACACATATCTTTATTGCACGTACCTGTAATTTTACTATACATAGGTTTATATGTGTGTGTGTGTGTGTGTGTGTGTGTGTGTGTGTGTGTGTGCGTGTGCGTGTGCGTGTGCGTGTGCGTGTGCGTGTGCGTGTGCGTGTGCGTGTGCGTGTGCGTGTGCGTGTGCGTGTGCGTGTGCGTGTGCTTGTGCGTGTGCGTGTGCATGTGTGTGTATACATTCTAGCATTTTGTTTACTAATTTTACTTTTTACCTTTTATTTATTTCTCTTAAAAGCATCTTTATGTTTCTTAGAAGTTCGCCGATTTTGGAATCACCCGTGAAAGTATATTATTATTATTATTACTCGTAATGTAGGTTACGATATGTCATTTAGAGAGACAATGCGAAATAACTTAGATGTACAACTGATACAGCATATCTTATGAACTAAATAAACCGTAGATGCTGTCTTACAGACCTATGCCTTTGTTCAGTAGTGCGGCCTTGTACTCTTTGATGTTGCCCAACCGTGGCTTAAGAATGTCTTCCCACGTGTTCGCGGCCGCTCCACTCAGAGAAGATGATATTGAACTAAAAGAAAAAAAATACATTGTTGAAATGTATATAGTCACAGAGAGCAAACGCATTATAACAGTATGTCTGTCTGTCTGTCTGTATGCCCGCATGCCCAAAGCAAATGCTGCATACTGAAAGCCATGAAGTTTTTCAAGATGGATGTTGCATAAAGCTATTTTTTTAATATTAGTATCGTTGTATTGATTGCATTAACGAGCAATTGTGCCTAACTGTGGATTCCACTTTCGTTCACAGTACTAGGAGTTTATGGTTTTTTCATGTGACAAATGTCTCCTTTTGTTACCCACCTGAGGGCGCCACTGTACAATACGGCGAGGACCAACCCACAGAAACCATTAGAATCGGCAAAGGCTGTTCTCACAAAGTGCGGGAAAAGCTGTAAATAGTATATATTCAGTTTTCTTTGTGTCATACAGCAATGTATAGAACAATTACATTTTGACACATATCACATATGTGTTATGTTTCCTAAAACATGCCCGTGGCAAAGATGTACTGTACTATGAAACAGTAAATTTATATTTGTTATACATTTTTTGTGATATAGCCACAACTTATATTTATGAAGTGATTTACTTCACTGTACATAGTAAAAATACTGAACATGGGATAACATGCAAAATCATAATAATAGCACAGCGTTATGTTATGATCGAATTAGCGTGACCGGAAGTACAACATGCCTCATTCCCGGTGGCTATTTCGTGATTTGCGAGAGGGTCACAGCCGATGACGGTGTAGTAAGCAAACACCACGAATTCCGTGACAGCTGCTATGGATGCCGTTATGAAGAGTGGGGGTATAACCCACAGAACAGTCCTACGATAGCAAACAGTTTATGCATCAATGTACTACATGAATTTAGCTACACATTCACATATTTCACAATGGCCGTCATTGGACACTATTTGCAGCAGCAGCAGCAGCAGCAGCAGCAGCAGCAGCAGCAGCAGCAGCAGCAGCAGCAGCAGCAGCAGCAGCAGCAGCAGCAGCAGCAGCAGCAGCAGCAGCAGCAGCAGCAGCAGCAGCAGCAGCAGCAGCAGCAGCAGCAGCAGCAGCAGCAGCAGCAGCAGCAGCAGCATCATGTGGTGCCATTTCTTTTCGGA
>BSQZ01000042.1:12520-40020 GCA_033239005.1 Lamellibrachia satsuma | reverse complement strand
TGGAAACCAGAAGGTAATGGGTACACTCGACTCACTACTACTCTACGGAGCGTGTCCATATGTAGTGGGGTGTCACTAGCGAGAATACGACACCAAGCGTGCGTGGGGGTGGTCAGATGGTTATAATCGTCTCATTACCCTATGGTGGGGGTGGTGAGGTGTGGTAACCAGAAGGTAATGGGTACACTCGACTCACTACTACTCTATGGAGCGTGTCTATATGTAGTGGGGTGTCACTAGCGACATTACAACACCAAGCGTGCGTGGGGGTGGTCAGATACAATTTACTCATAACTCCTACAGTTTACCCATAATTCCTACAGTTTACTCATAACTCCTACTGTTTACCCATAATTCCTACAATTTACCCATACCTCCTACAGTTTACCCATAATTCCTACAGGTTACCCATAATTCCTACAGTTTATCCAAAATTCCTACAGTTTACCCATACTTCCTACAGGTTACCCATTACTTCTACAGTTTACCCATAATTCCTACAGTTTACTCATAACTTCTACAGTTTACCCATACTTCCTACAGTTACTCATAACTCCAACAGTTTACCCATAATTCCTACAGTGTACCCATAATTCCTACAGTTTACCCTTAATTCCTACAGGTTACCGATAACTCCTACAGTTTATCCATAACTCCTACAGTTTACCCATAATTCCAACAGTTTATCCATAACTCCTACAGTTTACCCATAATTCCTATAGTTTACCCATAGCTCCTAAAGTTTACCTATAATTCCTACAATTTACCCATACCTCCTACAGTTTACCTATAAGTCCTACAATTACCCATACTTCCTACAGTTTACCCATAATTCCTACAGTTTACCCATAATTCATACAGTTTACCCATAACTCCTACAGTTTACCTATAATTCCTACAATTTACCCATAATTCCTACAGTTTACCTTTAATTCCTACAATGTGCCCATCTTTCCTACAGTTTACTCATATTTCCTACAGTTTACCCATAATTCCTACAGTTTACCCTTAACTCCTACAGTTTACCCATAATTCCTGCAGTTTACCCTTAACTCCTACAGTTTATCCATAATTTCTACAATTTACCCATACCTACTATTGTTTACCCACAAGTCCTACAATTTACCCACACCTCCTACAGTTTACCCATAATTCATACAATTTACCTATAACTAAAATTTACCCATACCTCCAACAGTTTACCTATAAGACCTACAATTACCCATACCTCCTACAGTTTACCCATAATTAATACAGTTTACCTATAACTACAATTTACCATACCTCCTATAGTTTACCCATAATTCCTACAGTTAACCTATAACTACAGTTTACCCATAATTCCTACAATTTACCCATACCTCCTATAATTTACCCATAAGCCCTACAAGGACGCGGTTGGAGGTAGGAGAAACAGAGGACTGTATGATGGACGCAATGTATAAGGAGCCAGGATGTGGTTGGAGGTAGGGGCAACAGAGGACAGTATGGTGGACGCAATGTATCAGGAGCCAGGATGTGGCTGGAGGTAGGGGAGACGGAGCCTCTATGATGGATGCACTGTATAAGGAGTCAGGATGTGGCTGGAGGTAGGGGAGACGGAGCCTCTATGATGGATGCACCGTATAAGGAGTCAGGATGTGGCTGGAGGTAGGAGCAACTGAGGAGAGTATGGTGGATGCAATGTATAAGGAGCAAGGGTTTGGTTGGAGGTAGGAAAGACAGAGGACTGTATGATGGACGCAATGTGTACAGAGCCAAGATGTAACTGGAGGTAGGGGAGACAGAGGACTGTATGATGGACGCAATGTATCAGGAGTCAGGATGTGGCTGGAGGTAGGAGAAACAGAGGACAGTATGGTGGACGCAATGTATCAGGAGCCAGGATGTGATTGGAGGTAGGAGAGACAGAGGACTGTATGATGGCCGCAATGTGTTAGGATCTAGGATGTGCCTGTACGTAGGAATAACAGAAGATAGTATGGTGGAGGCAATGTGTAAGGAGTAAGGGTGTGGCTGGAGGTAGGAAAGACGGAGGACTGTATGATGGATGCAATGTGTACAGAGTCAGGATTTGGCTGGAGGTAGGAAAGACAGAGGACTGTATGATGGACGCAATGTGTAAAGAGCCAGTATGTGGTTGCAGGTAGAAGCAACTGAGGACAGTATGGTGGACGCAATGTATAAGGTGCAAGGGTGTGGCTGGCGGTAGGAAAGACAGAGGACTGTATGATGGACGCAATGTGTAAAGAGCCAGTATGTGGTTGGAGGTAGAAGCCACTGAGGACAGTATGGTGGAAGCAATGTATAAGGAGCAAGGGTGTGGCTGGAGGTAGGAGAGAAAGGGGACTGTATGATGGACGCAATGTGTAAAGAACCAGTATGGGGCTGGAGGTAGGGGAGACATAGAACTGTATGGCGGACGCAATATATCAGGAGCCAGGATGTTGTTGGAGGTAGGAGAGAAAGAGGACTGTATGATGGACGCAATGTGTAAAGAGCCAGGATGTGGCTGGAGGTAGGGGAGACAGAGGACTTCATGGTGGAGGCAATGTGTAAGGAGCAGGGATGTGGCTGGGGGTAGGGGCAACAGAGGACTGTATGATGGACGCAATGTATCAGGAGCCAGGATGTGGCAGGAGGTAGGAGAGACAGGGGACTGTATGATGGACGCAATGTGTCAGGAGCCAGGATGTGGCTGGAGGTAGGAAAGACAGAGGACTGTATGACGGGCGCAATCTATCGGGAGCCAGTATGTGGCTGGAAGTAGGAGCAACGTATATATATATATATATATATATATATATATATATATATATATATATATATATATATATATATATATATATATATATATATATATATATATATATATATATATATATACGTATATATATATATATATATATATATATATATATATATATATATATATATGCGTAGATATATATATATATGTGTGTGTGTGTGTGTGTGTGTGTGTGTGTGTGTGTGTGTGTGTGTGTGTGTGTGTGTGTGTGTATGTGTGTGTAGTAAATGCATCTTTATTATTCATCTTTTATTAAAGCGCAGTGTCACGATCCATATGAAACTAAAGTCCCGTTATTTTTATAGCTAGGTGAACGAACATACACACTTCACTACATATGCGTGCTGGGTAAATTGTAGGAATTATGGGTAAATTGTAGGAATTATGGGTAAACTGTAGGAGTTATGGGTAAAGTGTAAGAGCCCACTATTTTAAACTATTGACATATAACGAACATATGCGTATGACAAGAGGATTTAGAGTCCTCTGTCTAACGTTTGTGGACGATATTGTGTCATTATTTTCAAATATTTAATAAAATGTCCTTGTACTCTTATTCAATAGGAGAATTATGGGTAAATTGTAGGATCGCACTATTTTAACATATTGACATATAACCCAAATATGCGTATGGCAAGAGACTTTAGAGTCCTCTGTCTAACGTTTGTGGACGATATTGTGTAATTATTTTCAAATAGTTAATACAATGTCCTTGTACACTTATTCAATAGGAGAATTATGGGTAAATTGTACGAATTATGGGTAAACTGTAGGAGTTATGGGTAAAGTGTAAGAGCGCCCTATTTAAAAATATTGACATATAACGAAAGTATGGATATGGCAAGAAACTTTAGAGTCCTCTGTCTAACGTTTGTGGACGTTATTGTGTTATTATTTTCAAATAGTTTATAAAATGTCCTTGTACTCTTATTCAATAGGAGAATTATGGGTAAATTGTACGACTTATGGGTAAACTGTAGGAGTTATGGATAAAGTGTAAAAGCGCATTATTTTTAAATATTTACATGTAAAAAAATATAGTACGATATCATGTTTTGTTCATTTCTCGTCTCCTCGTTGGGTCGCTGAACAGGGGTACCAATTCGGCAGGCATGATCTATCTGAACGAGCAGTCCCACATCAATAGTCTACTTTGCAACATTGTTGTCGTTTTTTACACTGATTAGCTCGGTTCCATTGCTACATTGTTCCGATTAGCATCCTTTCATCTCGCACTATGGCTCACAGTTGGATAAACGCTTCGGCTTACAGTTAACTCCTGTCGTTGGGGCGTCCAGTTAGTATTAGCTCGCCACTCGGACTGGTCACTCCGTCAAGGTCAGGGTCCAGTGTTGAGGTGGGGGTGGGGTGGGGTGGGGTGGGGTGGGGTGGGGTGGTCAATGTATTATTTTTACTCTCTATATTCTTACGGCGTTCTACCTGCCGCCTTCGTGTGCAACACCGACGACGGCGACGAACCGGGCGAACACTACTGGATCGCGCTGTACCTGGCTGCCGACGGACGCGGCGAGTATTTCTGCTCGTACGGTCTGCCGCCACGTCACGCTGCCTTCCGCACCTTCATGAACGAACATTGTTCCGAGTGGACTCATAATAGCAAGAGACTTCAGAGCTCTCTGTCTAACGTTTGCGGACAGTATTGCGTAGCTTTTCTATTGCTTCGTTGTAACGGCTTTCCGATGAGAACTTTTATCAACGTATTCGGCACCGATCTAGTTGATAACGATCGCCGCGTGTTTGATTGGCTTAAACAGATGCGACAAGGTAGACTGTATTATCGCTCGTCGTAATCGACCGACGAGCCTCCGGTAGTCGTACTTATATTACACGCTACCCATATTGTATCGCCATCCTGCTGCTGCTGCTGCTGCTGCTGCTGCTGCTGCTGCTGCTGCTGCTGCTGCTGCTGCTGCTGCTGCTGCTGCTGCTGCTGCTGCTGCTGCTGCTGCTGCTGCTGCTGCTGCTGCTGCTGCTGCTGCTGCTGCTGCTGCTGCTGCTGCTGCTGCTGCTTGTTCAATAAAATATACGTGTGCACTCGTACGATACCGTGTCTCGTTCCTTTCTCGTCTCCTCGTTAGGTCCTCTGATCTCAGTTATTAATTACCCTCTTCATTAACACTGTTCTTTCATCTCAATTATTAATCTTCCTCTCCTCAGGCGCCCCGCGGAGCGGGGCGGGGCGGGGCGGGGCGGGGCCCCTCCCTCACGTCACTCATGCGTGAACAGGTCGCTAGGGGGCGCTCTTAACCGAAATCAGTCATGTGTAACCTCCCCAATGATGTCCCAAAACCTCCCCTCCACTACTGACGTTCGCCACAAGAATTCGCGTGCTGTGATTGGTGTTGAAGCGTATGGTGGAGGAAGGACTAACCATAATCCATAGCGAGGGACGGAGCATACATCGCAAGTCCCATGTACACTATCTGAAACAATAAACATTGAAAAACAATTATTTCATTGGAATGATGTTGCAAAAATAAGGGTTTATTATAAAGATCGTTAATGTGATGTGCGCTCACGACCAAAATGTTATTTAGTCATCTATGTGCAATAACAATACTTTCCAGTTATTTAGCGCTAATTTTCACATCGATAATATAAAGTAATTGCAATTACAACATTTATTTAAAATAGTAAATTATTGATAAATAATAATTATATTGTGAAAGTTAACGCTGCAATATAAATTGCTGTATAACACATATATAACGAGATGATATTACATGATGTATCATTATTGACCATTAATTTAGTCTTATGATTAATGCAAAAGACAGGTTTTAAGGACTTTATAACACTAGTGTGTGTTATTGGTGGTCCCCTCCAGAACGCTGCTAATGGCGTTTCAGACATTATATCCGTTTTGCAGGAAGTTTAGGAAGGTTTCATGATTAAGGCTCATTTAATAGTTTCGATTACATTTGGGTAGAGCACACTGTGCGTGGGCTCAGTATTAAGTGTTCCAGTATTATTACTATTACATATCACTTAATTAATACACGTTTGGATACGTGGTGAAAGTTTACAAAATAATATTGCACTTTTCACAATAGCTATTCGCAAACAATGTAGGGTCGTTCTTACTCTTAGTAACCATGTACTCACCGCAGCAACAATGTAGGGTCGTTCTTACTCTTAGTAACCATGTACTCACCGCAGCAACAATGCCTAAGCTAGAGGCAAATACTCTGGCCGCTCTTGATTGAAATCGCAATTCGAAATACTGGAAGAGAAATAAGATTAAACATGTAGAAGTTTGTATCATCTAGAAATGTGTATCATGTTTCTGTGCGTGTGCGTATGCGTGTGTGTGAGGGAACAATGTGCAAAACGGTCCGCATGACCAAAACGAGCCCCCGGCTGTTTGGCTCTACAGCATTATATACAGCGAACTTGCTGTTGTCACTGGTATGTAGATCGCAAGGGGTGTCATTGAACGTTAGACGGAACCATGGCACGCAAATCTAAATGGGTCAAAAGGATTGTTTTCCAAAGAGTTTCCACATCTCTACTGTTTTCGGGCAGTATTGAAGGGAAGAATCTGTATAATGTGGGCAATGTAGACGTGTGATGATGGATGAGTAGTAAAACTGGCTGTAAAGATGTAGTGAGATAAATGGAGAAAATTATTCCGTAGACTCTTTTTAACACAAAATGCCAACTTTGTGACATGACAATCTTGCTAAATGGGCTCGTTTTGCACGTTCTTCCCCTATGTATGTATATAATGTTGCTTTATCATATGTTTGATTTATTTTAGTGTGTATAAGTAGTAGGAGTAGGGTTTTGGCACCCCCTAGTGCGGCGGATACGCATGAATGACATCAAAGGACTTACTTACTTACTTACTTATGCCCGTCGTCCCTCTTGGGGCATAGGCCGTCGACAACAGATCGCCAGAGTCCCCTGTCCTGGGCCATCCTCTCTAACTGGTTCCAGGTGTAGCCCATCTTCCTGGTGTCTGCCTGGAGATCCCGTCGCCACGTGTTTCTTGGTCGTCCTCTTCTCCGTTTGCCTTGAGGATTCCATGTCAGCGCTTGCCTGGTGGTGCTTGTTACTGGTTTTCGAGTAACAATCCAGGCCCATCTTCTTCTTCTGATTTCCTCTTCGAAAGGTCGTTGTTGTGTCTTTTCCCACAATTCACTGTTGCTGATGGTGTCTGGCCAGTGGATCTGGAGGATTCTTCTCAGGCAGTTGTTGACAAAGGTCTGCACTTTGTTGATGGTGGTGTTGGTTATCCTCCATGTCTCTGCTCCATACAACAAGACCATCTTCACGTTGGAGTTGAACAACCGGATCTTTGTGCGTGATGACAGTACCCTGGAGCTCCAGATGTTCTTCAGTTGCAGGAATGCCACTCTTGCCTTGCCTATCCTTGCTCTGACGTCTCCGTCTGTGCTGCCCCGCTTGTTGATGAAACTGCCGAGGTATGTGAAAGTCTCTACCTCCTCCAGTGCATTTCCCTCCAGTGTGACTGGGTCAGTGCTGGCTGCATTCATCCTGAGGACCTTGGTCTTTCCTTTGTGGATGTTCAGGCCCACTTGTAAGGAGACAGCTGCCAGTTCTGTCGTCTTGTCCTGCATCTGTTGATGGCTGTGAGACAGCAGTGCCAAGTCATCTGCGAAGTCCAGGTCTTCAAGTTGCGTCCATAGTGTCCACTGGATCCCACTTGTCCTCTGTACTGTGGTCATCTTCATAATCCAGTCAATGGCCAGGAGGAAGAGGAATGGGGACAGCAGGCAGCCTTGTCTTACTCCAGTCTTTACCTCGAAGGGACAGGTGAACTGTCCTCCATGGATTACCCTACAGCCTGTTCCGTCATAGCTGTTCTTGATTAGGCTGACCAGTTTAGTGGGTACCCCATAGTGTCGTAGCAGTTTCTAGAGGGTCTTCCTGTCAACACTGTCAAATGCCTTTTCATAGTCAACGAAGTTCACGTAGAGGGAAGAGTTCCATTCTAAGGATTGTTCTACTATGATGCGCAATGTTGCGATCTGGTCTAAACATGATCTGTTCTGGCGGAATCCGGCATGCTGGTCTCTAAGCATTGGGTCGACCATGTCTTTCATCCTCTCCAAGATGATCCTGTTGAAGACTTTCCCTGGCACTGACAGGAGTGTGATCCCTCTGTAGTTAGCACAATTTCTGAGGTCTCCTTTCTTGGGGATCTTGATGAGGTAGCCTTCTCTCCAGTCTGCTGGCACTTCTTCCTCTTCCCATATCTTCCCAAATAGAAGGTAAAGTAGTTCCACGGAAGTGTCCACAACTGCCTTGAGTGCTTCTGCCGGGATATCACCTGGCCCTGATGCCTTATTGTTCTTCAGCTGTTGTATAGCTTTCTTGATTTCTTCTCTGGCAGGTCTGTCGCAGTTAATAGGTAGGTCATCTTCTGCTGGGTGGATGACAGGCGGGTTTGGCGGGGCGGATCTGTTCAGGAGTTCCTCGAAATGCTCGGCCCATCTGTCCAGCTGTTGTTCATTTCCTGTGATAGCATTTCCCTCGTTGTCCTTCACTGGTCGCTCTGGGTGGCAGTACCTGCCTGACAGTTTCCTGGTAGTGTCGTAAAGCTCTTTCATGTTTCCTCTTCCTGCTGCCTGTTCCGCTTCCTCTGCCAGGCTGTCGATGTAGTTTCTCTTGTCCACCTTTATGCTCTTCTTTACTTCTCTGTTGACTTCTGCATATTCTTCTTGCGCTTTTGCCTTTGCTGTTCTTGTGCGACATCAAAGGAAAATACCCCTAATATCACCACCCACCGCTTTCGGTTGCGCGCGCAGCCAACCAGAGCGCCCCCTGACGGTTGTAGCCGAGCGCAGTGCCTTCTGGGTAACCCAAGCGTCCCCTAGCGACTGGAGGAGGAACGAAATATAACCAGGAGTCATCGATAGTGGACATAGGAACAAAGAAAATACACGTAATATCACCCACCCCACCCACCCACCCACGTCAACACGTGACCTTGACCTTGACGGAGTGACCAGTCCGAGTGGCGAGCTAATACTAACTGGACGCCCGAACGACTGGAGTTAACTGTAAGCCGAAGCGTTTATCCAGCTGTGAGCCGTAGCGCGAGATCAAAGGATGCCAATCTGAACAATGTAGCAATGGAAGTGAGCTAATCAGTGAAAAAAACAGCAACTATGTTGCGAAGTACACTATTGATATGGGACCGCTGCATGTTGTAGCCAGTTATATGGAGCGGACATAAGACGTAATAAAAGGAAAACTTTTAAATATAATGTGATGAAGTAATATGTAGTAATTAGTTGACATGCATGGCTATAATATAACCGCTGGACGATGGAAATTTGACCGTTCATTAAAGAAAATGTAGCAGGGCGAAAATGGACTATGTGTATAATATGCACACACCAGTGCAAGGGAAACGAGAACGCGATACAACACGGGAATTTATATAAACTCAAGCAAAATGTAATATATATATATATATATATATATATATATATATATATATATATATATATATATATATATATATATATATCTATATATGAAAGTGTTAAATATAATGCGATAAATTATATGTAATAGGTAGCCGACATACGTGGCTATAAGTTAACCACTGGACAATGGAAACAGGACCGTTAAGTAAAGAAAATGTAGCAGGGGAACAATGACTATGTGTATAATATGCCAACACGCAGTTGGAACAAGAACGCAATACAAGACACTCCTACAGTTTACCCATGATTCCTACAATTTACCCATAATTCCCCTATTCAATAAGAGTACAAGCAAGTGTTATTAAATATTTGAAAATAATGACACAATATTGTCCACAAACGTTAGACAGAGGACTCTAAAGTATATTGTCATACCGACGTACAGCTGACGAAAGCTATAAAGGTGTCAGGACATGCTGCTGACGTAATCCGCATACAGAACAATACCAAATAAGGACGAAACCGATCGACTGGTAGTTGTTATCGCTAGGCAAGCCGCTGCATATGGAACTTGGACCCGACGAACACTCAGCGAGACATGTATACACGGGAAGGATAGAACAGTAGGTAAAGTGAACATTTATTAAAATGTAGAGCTATGTAGAGCTATGTACAATATCGTCCACAAACGTTAGACAGAGGACTCTAAAGTCTCTTACAATACGCGTATTTTCGTTATATGTCAATATTGTTAAATAGTGCGGTCTTACACTTTACCCATACCTCCTACAGTTTACCCATAATTCCTATAATTTACCCATAATTCTCCTACTGAATAAGAGTACAAGGACATTTTATTAAATATTTGAAAATAATGACACAATATCGTCCACAAACGTTAGACAGAGGACTCTAAAGTCTCTTGCCATACGCATATTTTCGTTATATGTCAATATTTTTAAATAGTGCGCTCTTACACTTTACCCATAACTCCTACAGTTTATCCATAATTCCTACAATTTACACATAATTCCTACAATTTACCCATAATTCCTACAATTTACCCAGCACACATATGTAGTGAAGTGTGTTTGTTCGTTCACCTAGCTATAAAAAGAACGGGACTTTATATATATATATATATATATATATATATATATATATATATATATATATATATATATATATATATATATATATATTCACTGTATATACAGTACACAGCTACAGTACATAGCCACTGTATCTACAGTACACTGATAGAATATATATTCACTGCACCAACAATACACAGCTAGAATTCATAGTCACTATACCCACAGTACATAGTACTCAGGAAAAAGGTGTATTAAGCGGAAAAGGTGTGTAATCACGCGCGCCCTTGCTCCCCCTGGCGACTGTACCATTACTCTATGGTGGGGTGGTGAGGTGTGGGAACCAGAAGGAAATGGCTACACTCCACTCACTACTACTCTATGGAGCTTGTCCATATGTAGAGGGGTGTCACTAGCAAGAATACAACACCTTTTTCAAGTTGCGTGTGCATGAGATGGTGAGACAGAGCAAGGCAGGCTAGAGACAATGTCATAAAGTACAGAAATATATGCTGAGATGCTGAGAAAAAGCAAGGCAGGCTGGATACAGTGTCATAAAATAAATAAAGGTATGCTGAGATGGTGAGAAACAGCAAAGCAGGATGGAGACATTATCATAAAATAAATAAATGTATGCTGAGATGGTGTCATTTTGTTAGTTTGTTCGCCAGAAGTTGTTTGAAGTTGTGCGAAGTTGTCTGAAGTTATCCGAAGTTGTGCGAAGTAGTGCGACGTTGTGTGAAGTTGTATAATGTTGTGCAACGTTGTGTGAAGTTGTGCGAAATTGTGTGATTTTGTATTCTAGCTATGTACTGAGGGTGTAGTGGTTATGTATTCCAGTTATGTACTGAGGGTGCAGCGACCATGTATTTCGAGCCATGTCCTGGGTGAGCAGTAACTGTCTATTCTAATCGTATACTGGAGTTGTAGTGACAATGCATTATAGCTATGTACTGGAGATACTGTGAATATTTTGTATTTTAGCTGTGTACAGAGTGTGTAGTGACTATATATTCTAGATGTGTACTGAGGGTGCACTGGCCATGTATTCTAGCAGTAACTGTGTATTCGATTTGTGTACTGGAGTTGGTGCGACTATATCTTACAGCTGTGTGCTGGAAATACAGCAGCGACCATGTATTCGAGCTGTGTCGTGGGTGAGCAGTAACTGTGTATTCTAATGTGTACTGTGTACTGTTGGTATAGTGACTATGTAGTGTAGCTGTGTACTGCGGGTACAGTGACTATGTATTCTAGCCGTGTACTGTGGTACAACGATTTCATATTCTAGCTGATTAATGTGGATACAGTGACTATGAATTGTAGTTGTGTACTGTGGGTACAGTGACTATGAATTGTAGCTGTATACTGTGAGTACAGTGACTATGTATTTTAGCTGTGTACTCTGGGTACAGTGAATTTATATTCTAGTTGTGCACTGTGGGTAAAGTGACTATGTAATCTAGCTGTGTACTGTGGGTACACTGACTATGTATTCTAGTTGTGTACTCTGGGTACAGTGACTATGTAATTTAGCTGTGAACTCTGGATACAGTGAATATGTTCTATAGCTGTGTTCTGTGTGTACAGTGACTAAGTATTATAGCTATATACTCTGGTTACAGTGACTATGTATTCTAGCCGTGTACTGTATATACAGTGACTATGTATTGTAGTTGTGTACTGTGGGTACAGTGACTATGTACATTAGCTGTGTACTCTGGATACATTGACTATGTATTCTAGATGTGTACTGTGGGTACAGTGACTATGTATTGTAGCTGTGCACTGTGCATACATTGACAATGTATTCTAGTTGTGTACTGCGTGTACAGCGATTATACATTCTAGCTGTGTACTGTGGGTTAAGTGACTATGTATTTTAGTTGTGTACTGTGGGTACAGTGAATATAAATTGTAGCTGTATACTATGGGTACAGTGACTATGTATTCTAGCTGTGCACTGTGGGTACGGTGTCTATGTATGCTAGCTGTGTACTGTTTGTACAGTAACTTTGTATTCTAGCTGTGTACTGTGGGTACAGTGACTATGTATTCTAGCCGTGTACAGTGGGTACAGTGACTATGCATTCTAGCTGTGTTCTGTGGGTATAGTGTTTATGTATTCTAGTTGTGTACTCTGGGTACAGTGACTATGTATTCTAGCTCTGTACTGTGGGTACAGTGACTATGTATTCTAGTAGTGTAATGCGGGCATAGTGACTACATATTCTAGCTGTGTACTGTGGGTACAGTGATTATGTAATCTAGCTGTGTACTATGGATACAGTGACTATGAAATGTAGCTGTGTCTTGTGTACTGTGGGTATAGTAACTATGTATTATAGCTGTGTACTCTGCATACAGTGACTATGTATTCTAGCGGTGTACTGAGGGTAAAGTGTCTATGTACTGTAGTGGTACAGTACCTATGCATTCTAGCTGTATGTTCAGTGAAAAGGTACTGTAGCTGTGTACTGTGGGTACAGTGACTATGTACTTTAGGTGTGTACTCTGGATACAGTGACTATGTTTGCTAGCTGCTCGTTAACTCTGCGCTCGGTTTCTATAGGCCTCCTCTGGCTGTGGCGCGCATTCGTATCACCACCCTTGGCCGCGCACGTGATGCTGCTATTGTGCGCTGGGTGTACTTTGTCCACCGGTCTTGTGATCGACTCGCGTTACGTCTGGCCATCGTTTCGCTGTGGGTACAGCAACTATATATTCTAGCTGTGTATTGTGGGTACAGTGACTATGCGTTCTACTTGTGTACTGTGCGTACAGTGATTATGTATTCTAGCTGTGTAATGTGGGCACATTTACTATATATTCTAGGTGTGTACAGTGGATGAAGTCAATATGACTTTTAGCTGTGTACTGTTTACTGTACTGTAGCTGAGTACTCTGGGTACAGCAACTACATATTCTAGCTGTGTATTGTGGGTACAGTGACTTTATATTCTAGCTGTACACTGTGGGTAAAGTGACTATGTATTCTAGCCGTGTACTGTGGGTATAGTGACTATGCATTCTAGTTGTGTACTCTGGGTACAGTACATATGTATTCTAGATGTGTACTGTGGGTACAGTAACTATGTAATTTAGCTGTGTACTCTGAATATATTGAGTATGTATTCTAGCTGTGTACTGTGGGTACAGAGAATATGTATTCTAGCTGTGTACTGTGGACAGTGACTATGTATTCTAGTTCTGTACTGTGGGTACATTGAATATGTATTCTATTTGTGTACCGTGGGTATAGTGACTACGTATTCTAGCTGTGTACTGTGGGTACAGTGATTATGTAATCTAGCTGTGTACTATGGATACAGTGACTATGAAATGTAGCTGTGTCTTGTGTACTGTGGGTATAGTAACTATGTATTATAGCTGTGTACTCTGCATACAGTGACTATGTATTCTAGCGGTGTACTGAGGGTAAAGTGTCTATGTACTGTAGTGGTACAGTACCTATGCATTCTAGCTGTATGTTCAGTGAAAAGGTACTGTAGCTGTGTACTGTGGGTACAGTGACTATGTACTTTAGGTGTGTACTCTGGATACAGTGACTATGTTTGCTAGCTGCTCGTTAACTCTGCGCTCGGTTTCTATAGGCCTCCTCTGGCTGTGGCGCGCATTCGTATCACCACCCTTGGCCGCGCACGTGATGCTGCTATTGTGCGCTGGGTGTACTTTGTCCACCGGTCTTGTGATCGACTCGCGTTACGTCTGGCCATCGTTTCGCTGTGGGTACAGCAACTATATATTCTAGCTGTGTATTGTGGGTACAGTGACTATGCGTTCTACTTGTGTACTGTGCGTACAGTGATTATGTATTCTAGCTGTGTAATGTGGGCACATTTACTATATATTCTAGGTGTGTACAGTGGATGAAGTCAATATGACTTTTAGCTGTGTACTGTTTACTGTACTGTAGCTGAGTACTCTGGGTACAGCAACTACATATTCTAGCTGTGTATTGTGGGTACAGTGACTTTATATTCTAGCTGTACACTGTGGGTAAAGTGACTATGTATTCTAGCCGTGTACTGTGGGTATAGTGACTATGTATTCTAGTTGTGTACTCTGGGTACAGTACATATGTATTCTAGATGTGTACTGTGGGTACAGTAACTATGTAATTTAGCTGTGTACTCTGAATATATTGAGTATGTATTCTAGCTGTGTACTGTGGGTACAGAGAATATGTATTCTAGCTGTGTACTGTGGACAGTGACTATGTATTCTAGTTCTGTACTGTGGGTACATTGAATATGTATTCTATTTGTGTACCGTGGGTATAGTGACTACGTATTCTAGCTGTGTGCTGTGGGTACAGTGACTATGCATTATAGTTGAGTACTGTGGGTACAGTTAATATGTATTCTAACTGTGTACTTTGGGTACAGTAATATTGTACGCTAGGTGTGCACTGTGGGTACAGTGACTATGTATGCTAGCTGAGTAATGTGGGTACAGTGACTATGAATTGTAGTGGTGTACTGTGGGTACAGTGACTGTTATTATGTATTCTACATGTGTACTGTGGGTACAATGGCTATGTATTCTAGTTGTTCACTGTGGGTACAGTGAATATGTATTCTAGCTGTGAACTCTGGTTATTGTGATTATGTAATCTAGCTGACTACTGTGGGTACAGTGACTATGTATTCTAGCCGTGTACTATGGGTACAGTTCTATGTACTCTAGCTGTGTACTCTTCATATAGTGACTAATTATTCTATTTAACTGTGTACTCTGTGTACAGTGAATATAAATTCTAGCTGTGTATTGTGGGTTGAGTGACTATGCATTTTAGTTGTGTACTGTGGGTACAGTGTCTACGAATTGTAGCTGTATACTGTGGGTACAGTGATTATGCATTCTTGCTGTGTATTGTGGGTACAATGATTATGTTTTCTAGTTGTGTACTTTGTGTACAGTAACTATGTATTCTAGCTGCATACTGTGGGTACAGTGACTATGTATTCTAGTTGTGTACTGTGGGTACAGTGATTATGCATTCTTGCTGTGTATTGTGGGTACAATGACTATGTTTTCTAGTTGTGTACTTTGTGTACAGTAACTATGTATTCTAGCTGCATACTGTGGGTACAGTGACAATATTTTCTAGTTGTGTACTGTGGGTACAGTGACTATATATTCTAGCCGTGTAATATGGGTACAGTTCTATGTACTCTAGCTGTGTACTCTTCGTATAGTGACTAATTATTCTATTTAACAGTGACTATGTATTCTAGTTGTGTACTCTGTTTATAGTGACTATACATTCTAGCTGTGTACTGTGGGTACAGTGACTATGTATTCTAGCCGTGTACTATGGGTACAGTTCTATGTACTCTAGCTGTGTACTCTTCGTATAGTGACTAATTATTCTATTTAACTGTGTACTCTGTGTACAGTGAATATAAATTCTAGCTGTGTACTGTGGGTTGAGTGATTATGCATTTTAGTTGTGTACTGTGGGTACAGTGTCTACGAATTGTAGCTGTATACTCTGGGTACAGTGATTATGCATTCTTGCTGTGTATTGTGATTACAATGACTATGTTTTCTAGTTGTGTACTTTGTGTACAGTAACTATGTATTCTAGCTGCATACTGTTGGTACAGTGACTATGTATTCTTGTTGTGTACTCTGGGTATAGTGACTACATATTCTAGCTGTGTACTGTGGTTACAGTGACTATGTATTCTAGCTGTGTATTGTTGGTGCAGTGAATATATATTCTATCAGTGTACTGTAGATACAGTGGCTATGTACTGTAGCTGTGTACTGTATATACAGTGAATATATATATATATATATATATATATATATATATATATATATATATATATATATATATATATACATACATATATATATATATATATATATATATATATATATATATATATATATATATATATATATATATATATATATATATATATATATATATATTATATGCTGTTTCTGTGGGTACAGTGACTATGTATTCTAGCTGTGCACTGTGGGTACAGTGTCTATGTATTCTAGCTGTGTACTGTGTGTACAGTGACTATGTACTGTAGCTGTGTACCGTGGTTAGAGTAACTATGTATTCTAGCAGTGTACTCTGGGTACAGTGAATTTATATTCTATATGTGCACTGTGGATAAAATGACTATGTAATCTAGCTGTGTACTATGAGTACAGTGACTGTGTATTCTAGTTGTATACTCTGGGTACAGTATATATATATATATATATATATATATATATATATATATATATATATATATATATATATATATATATATATATATATATATATATATATATATATGTATGTATTCTAGCTGCATACAGTGGGTACAGTGACTACGTATTCTAATTGTGTACTTTGGGTAAAGTGACTATGTAATTTCGCTGTGTACTGTGGGTACAGTGTATATGTATTCTAGCTGTGTACTGTGGGACAGTGACTATGTATTCTAGCTCTGTACTGTGGGTACAGTGAATATATATATATATATATATATATATATATATATATATATATATATATATATATATATATATATATATATATATATATATATATATTCTAGTTGTATGAAACTAAAGTCCCGTTCTTTTTATAGCTAGGTGAACGAACAAACACACTTCACTACATATGTGTGCTGGGTAAATTGTAGGATTCATGGGTAAATTGTAGGAATTATGGGTAAATTGTAGGAATTATTGATAAATTGTAGGAGTTATGGGTAAAGTGTAAGAGCGCACTATTTAAAAATATTGACATATAACGAAAATATGCGTATGGCAAGAGACTTTAGAGTCCTCTGTCTAACGTTTGTGGACGATATTGTGTCATTATTTTCAAATATTTAATAAAATGTCCTTGTACTCTTATTCAGTAGGAGAATTATGGGTAAATTATAGGAATTATGGGTAAACTGTAGGAGGTATGGGTAAAGTGTAAGAGCGCACTATTTAACAATATTGACATATAACGAAAATACGCGTATGGCAAGAGACTTTAGAGTCCTCTGTCTAACGTTTGTGGACGATATTGTACATAGCTCTACATAGCTCTACATAGCTGTACATTTTAATAACTGTTCACTTTACCTACTGTTCTATCCTTCCCGTGTATACATGTCTCGCTGAGTGTTCGTCGGGTCCAAGTTCCATATGCAGCGGCTTGCCTAGCAATAACAACTACCAGTCGATCGGTTTCGTCCTTATTTGGTATTGTTCTGTATGCGGATTACGTCAGCAGCATGTCCTGACACGTTTATAGCTTTCGTCAGCTGTACGTCGGTATGACAATATACTTTAGAGTTCTCTGTCTAACGTTTGTGGACAATATTGTGTCATTATTTTCAAATATTTAATAACATTTGCTTGTACTCTTATTGAATAGGGGAATTATGGGTAAATTGTAGGAATTATGGGTAAACTGTAGGAGTGTCTTGTATTGCGTTCTTGTTCCAACTGCGTGTTGGCATATTATACACATAGTCATTGTTCCCCTGCTACATTTTCTTTACTTAACGGTCCGGTTTCCATTGTCCAGTGGTTAACTTATAGCCACGTATGTCGGCTACCTATTACATATAACTTTATCGCATTATATTTAACACTTTCATATATATATATATATATATATATATATATATATATATATATATATATATATATATATATATATATATATATATATATATATATATATATATATATATTACATTTTGCTTGAGTTTATATAAATTCCCGTCTTGTATCGCGTTCTCGTTTCCCTTGCACTGGTGTGTGCATATTATACACATAGTCCATTTTCGCCCTGCTACATTTTCTTTAATGAACGGTAAAATTTCCATCGTCCAGCGGTTATATTATAGCCATGCATGTCAACTAATTACTACATATTACTTCATCACATTATATTTAAAAGTTTTCCTTTTATTACGTCTTATGTCCGCTCCATATAACTGGCTACAACGTGCAGCGGTCCCATATCAGTAGTGTACTTTGCAACATAGTTGCTGTTTTTTTCACTGATTAGCTCACTTCCATTGCTACATTGTTCAGATTGGCATCCTTTGATCTCGCGCTACGGCTCACAGCTGGATAAACGCTCGCCACTCGGACTGGTCACTCCGTCAAGGTCAAGGTCGCGTGTTGACATGGGTGGGTGGGTGGGGTGGGTGATATTACGTGTATTTTCTTTGTTCCTATGTCCACTATCGATGACTCCTGGTTATCTTTCGTTCCTCCTCCAAACGCTAGGGGGCGCTTGGGTTACCCAGAAGGCACTGCGCTCGGCTACAACCGTCAGGGCGCGCTCTGATTGGCTTCGCGCGCAACCGAAAGCGGTGGGTGGCGATATTAGGGGTATTTTCCTTTGATGTCACTCATGCGTATCCGCCGCACTAGGGGGTGCCAAAACCCTACTCCTACTACTTGTATACATTTTTGTGACACCCTAACAACTGAGTGAAATCAAATAGTTATATATAATATTACGTGGACAGAAATATTGATAAATGTGGTAAATCAGGTAGATTGTGTATTACGTGCTATATAAATGAAGCAAACGATTACCTCAAAGACGCTTGTCAGCTTCAGCGGGTAAAACCATGGAACAAACAATCGCTCTACGATGACTAGACTAATCGACGCGCTAAGCACATACCCTGGCCAGTACGCGATGCCATACGTATACATATCGGACACACAGCCTAAAACCAAGATGGCCGATTGAAACGACACCATCATTGAAATGACTGTCGGTATCACTTTCAACTTTCGGTTGGCCAAGAGGAATTCGGCCGTCGTTTTCTGACGTCCTCCTGTGCATCCGTGGTAGAGGCCGATACTTAGCGAGACAAGGAGCAGACCGACAAATATCGCGTAGTCGAGCCAGTGCATAGACGCCATCTTTCTGTGGATGTGAAAACAAAGGTCGGTTAGTTAGAGATTAAGATTATACAATAATTCATTTTATACAGAGCTTTGGAGAGTATTCCTTAAAGACCATCAATGTTGATAAAACAAGTGTGATATCTTGAGGGAGTTCAGCAAAATTTAGTCACATTTGGCAGGAAGGTTGATTAGGAGAAATATAACATACAAGAACAAATTATACTTCTCCATAAAGCAATAGTTAGGCCTTATTTTGAGTACTGTATACAAGCTTAAATACCCTCCGTAAGAAGGATATAGATACGCTTGAAATAATACAGCGGAGAACAACTAAAATGATTCCAGAACTGAGGCACCTTAGTTATGAACAACGACTGATAGAGTGTGGTTTGACAACACTAGAAACAAGACGGTTAAGACGAGATCAAATTGAAGTTTTTAAGATATTGAATAGGACTAAAAATATTGATAGAAATATGCTTTCCAACTCAAGAAAGATGATAGAACTAGAGGACATGAGGTAACATTAGTAAAGGATCAGTGTAGAATGGATATCAGGAAGTACTCGTTCTCGCAGAGGACAATCAATGAATGGAAAAATTATCTACAAATTGTGTAACTGCTAACAGCGTGAATGTGTTTAACAAAGTTGACACATATCTCAGGAGGGCGGATTACACATAGATTAAAAGTATTGGACTCTCGATAAGCCAATAGCTTCCTTGTCCACCTGCCGTCTCGGCCTTTGCCTTTTATGGCAATCTTATTAAATCTTGTTACATTCTTGTTTCTCATCACATACGCTATATTTTCAAGTATGTTTGTATGTTTGCATGCCGTCGTCGACAACAATATATGACACTATATAACATGATTTTATGATAAAACGATCACGATGTCCTGACGACAATTATCAGCTTTAAACTTGTTTTCACGTGTGAAGGGTTGGATCTCTAGGTTATCTCGTGCTGAATATCTTCTGTCCAATCCTTGGTAAGGCCGCTATGCTAGGACTAGTATAACTAAATCAAAATTACAGGACCGCTACTCTGGCCGGCCAAGCCGATGTGCACTGGCTATCACAACCACTACAAAATCCCGAAAGGTGAGCGTCACCAAACTTTTTTGTTTACCCAGACGAAAATAACATTAGTTATTACCATGCTTTGTCGCGCTAGGCGAGCATAAATATTCATGGGGGCTTCTGTGATACTGGTCCAGTTACACAACGACTCCAGTACTAATAAACAAGGAAGGCTACGTTCTACGTGACTTTGTGTGATGCTCCGAAAATTGAAGTATTGATTGAAATGAGCACAACGATTGTTCGCCACCGTGACTGGATTGTAGCAATTTGGATGAAACAAACGAACGTTTGCAGGGGTTAAACATGCGGAAGATTTCACGCGTCCTTTTTGGAACAACAAAAATACCCGTGTGTGCCATAAAACTGTCACATAAATGCAAGTTCTAAATATAACACCATCACAATTATAAGAGCTATTATTACTGCCTCGACGGGTCAACCGAAGGTTAAAGGATGTTTGTTGTCACGGTGTATGTTTGGTTAATTACATTTATTTGAAGACAACACGCACATGCAACATTATTCTAATCACACAAATATTAGTTTTAAAAGTGAATTCAGGTGCTACGATGAAAACGTTGCACAAACGGCTTGTTATGCGGGAAGATGTAACGACTCGCGTCAAACCGAGCTTAACAAAACAAATTTTGTGTTAGAAGTCAAGCTCCAAACAAGTGACAACAGGTTAACTGAAATTAAAACGGACATACCATCCAAACGTTAGGTGAAGCTATCTCGTTGAAGGGTGAGACGATTACTGCGTGTGAATCGGCCGGCAGTAGAGGACGACTGGGGTTCAGATCAGTGCTGATATCAGTGGCACGTTATACCACCAGTGCTGCCACCACTCGTGGCGGTTACTGGTGACGTCATAGCCTAAACACCCTACAATGGGGCCAAACAATACTGAAGGCGTCAGGTAGAAATATTGATGGCAGTGATCGCTCAGGAGGGCCGGTGTCGAAAGTATTTTGACTCGTGATTAAAATGATTGGGTGTCAAAATGCTGTACAGTATATGGACCCCAGATCACTTAAACATTGTGGAGATAAACAGCATTTACAAAACGGTCTAGATACATTAGCTAAAATGCCAGATGGTATTCAATTTTGTTTCAGAGCAGTGTGACATTGTAGCTTTAAAGGGTGATCAAATGCTTAGGTTGGTTAAGAGAAATATATCGTATAATGAAAAAGAGCTAATTATACCTACGTATAAAGCAATAGTCAAGCCTCATTTAGAATAATGTATACAATCTTGGAGAGCGTATCGTAAGAAGGGTATATATACGCTTGAATGAATAGAGAGGAGAGCATTTCAAATTAATCCAGAACTGAACCTAAGTTATGAAAAACATCTAAAAGAATGTGGTTTAAAAAACCTAGAGATAATATTATTTTTTCTCACTTAAGAAAGATAATAGAACTAGAGGACACAATGTGACATTAGTGAAGGGTCAGTGTAGACTGGATATCAGAAAGTATTACTTCTTACAGGGGACAATACATTAATGGAACCGATAATCTACAGTTTCTGTGTGCGTGCGTGCGTGCGTGCGTGCGTGCGTGCGTGCGTGCGTGCGTGCATGTGTGTAAATATTATTGACGTGAATATGTTGAATGATAATTTACAACTATCTCAGAAGGGCGGGTTACGCATAAATGATAACCCAATGGCTTCCTTGTCCACTTGCCACCTGGGCATTTGTTTGGATGACAATCTTTTTAAATCTTGTTAAATCACTTGGATTGTTGATTGAGGGTGTCTCCGCACTGAGCAAAAAGAAGGAGTCTAAGGTGTTTTTCTAAACCCTTCCAATGTTATTACGATCAATAGGCGCCTACTGTAAGATATACGATATTGTTTATATTGTCATACGTAATTTCACAGAGTCAGTGTACAGTGAGCAGTTTGCAACACGTTCAACATTATATGATCCGGGAGATGTCTTCAGCGTTCTAGCTGTGGTTCACTCCTAGGCGACCGGCCGTGCGGCAAGACAGTGACGACGTTGCTGCTGTGATTACTACCGAGTGTTATAGCGACAGTCTCGTGAAGCATGCACTAAGCAACTCAATATAACCAGTGTGGTCATACACAGAGCCAGTTAAATGGCAACTTCACACTATTGGTGAAACTCTCAAGGAAAGGCCAAATTATTTCATATCAAAGAACTACGCTAGTAAATAAAAATATTTGCATTCTTCGTAACACAATTGAATAATTATACCGGCCGCAGCCATATGACCAAAACACATAACGCAAAATTCGTCAATGTCCACAACATTCGTGCCACAGGAACGAAAGCAAAATGTTCGCTAAAAAAAATTACAATCTCTATTGTCACAAATAACAATCTCTTCGAATCAGTGACGTGATTTCGACTTCCTTCGACGTATCTGATTCAGCTTCCTCGTTGTCTGGAGTAACCGATCTCTCAACGATCGATGACAGTTCTGTGCACTACAAAACAACATATCATCAACATAAACTATTTCTAAGATTGCCGCCTAGACCGCCAGGTGGCATGTGGACAAGGAAGGCATTGGCTTATCGACAGTCCATAATAACTGTATTTAAACTGTCTGGTCCACCTATGTCATGTATCTGTCACACAGTGATACATTTATACAATAGTATATCGTTCTTAGTGATAATTAGTAATTCTTTAATTTCAATTTACACAATTATTTTTCTAAAGCTACTCCTTCTAAATGTTTGATATCAAACTAATATATTATTATGTTGTTATATATCTGTATCATAGCTTATGGCAGTAGGTCCTAAGCGTTAGTAATAGGTTTACAGAATAAAATCTATTTACCTCACATTCTTCAATCATAGCATCAACATCGGTGTCTCGTAAGCAGAACAGATTACCGAATTGAATAAACAGTTTATCAAGCAAAACTTCTTCGTTCGCTTCATTTGGGAATAAAAAAACCTACAGAAATGACAAGTCGTCGTCAAGTCGCAGTAGACGCAGGTTATAAACGTTATTGGCGCCAGGGACATTACGAAATGTACTCCATTAATATTTTACTAGTTAGGCGTCGTGTTGGGGTGGTCACAGGTTTGTGGGTGACCTTGTGGCGAAATGGCCCCACGTGTTTGTGATTAAATTTGTGTATTGGTGGTGGAATGTCTGTATTCTTTGCATTACATGTTCATGACGACTTCTTGATGTATATACGTTATCGTCATGCTTGTAGGAATGTGGGCTCTGGGAAACTTGCCGGACGGGGCTGTACATGTGTTCAGTTCCTGTCGGATTTGCTTAGAGGAGCTCACATTCCTGTTAATGTTCTTCCCAAAGTGGCTGCGTAATAAGCAGTCCACTTTGCAATAAAAAAACGTCATTTATTTGGCCTGTTTTAATTCTGAACTGAATACAAAACGTACGGCTCGCGTATGAAACAACGAAAGCAGTGACTAAACATACAGCTCACGTACGTTTAGAACCGAGTGCTAAAGATACGGGTCACATGTGAAATTACGCGCAAGCGCTCAATGACTGCCGTACTTAACAAGATTTAACAAGATTTAACAAGATTTGCCATCCAAGCCAAAGGCCCAGATGGCAAGTGGACAAGGAAGCCATTGGCTTATCGAGAGTCCAACAATGTTCACCTACTTATAACCCGCCCTCCTGATATATGCGTCAACCTTGTTTTTAAACATATTCACGCTGCTAGCAGTTACACAATCTGTAGACAGTTTGTTCCATTCATTTATTGTCCTCTGTGAGAACGAGTGCTTCCTGATGTCCAATCTACATTGATCCTTTACTAATTTTACCTCATGTCCTCTAGTTTTGCTATCCTTCTTGAGTGAGAAAAACATATTTCTATCAATATTTTCATACCCATTCAATATCTTAAAAACTTCAATCTGATCTCCTCTTAACCTCCGTGTCTCTAGAGTTGTTAAACCACATTCTTTCAGGCGTTCTTCATAACTAAGGTCTCTAAGTTCTGGAATCATTTTAGTTGCTCTCCTTTGTATGCGTTCAAGCGTATCTATATCCTTCTTACGATATGGTCTCCATGCTTGTATACAGTATTCTAAATGAGGTCTAACTATTGCTTTATAAAGAGGTATAATCAACTTTTTTCCCTTGTATGTTATGTTTCTTCTAATCAATCCAAGAATTTGATTACCCTTTGAAGCTGCAACACCACACTGCTCTGAAACTTTCATATCAGCGCTTATTGTAACTCCTAAGTCCTTTTCTTTTACAGTAGTACCAAGAACAGTAGCTCCCATTTTATAGTTTACATTCAAGTTCCCATGTCCTGTATGTAGGCATTTACATTTCCCAAAATTGAACAGCATCTGCCATTTCTCAGACCATTTCACTAATCTGTCTAGATCGTTTTGTAAATGTTGTTTATCACCATCAGTATTAACCTTTCTAAAGTTTTGTGTCGTCCGCAAATTTCAGTACGTTATTTGTTATACTCTCGTCCAAGTCATTGATATAAATTAAGAATAATATAGGTCCTAATACTGATCCTTGAGGTACCCCACTCAAAACCGATTTCCAATTTGAAACTTCGCCATCTACTACAACTCGTTGTCTTCTGTCAGTCAGCCATTGTTCTATCCAGTCAGTTATGCTATCCCCGATACCATGGGCTTTTAATTTAAGTAGCAATCTTTGATGTGGCACTTTGTCAAAAATTTTCTGAAAATCTAAGTAGATAATATCTACTGGCGATCCCTCGTCTATCCACTTAGTGATTTCTTCCAAAAAACATAACATATTTGTTAAGCATGACCTCGCTTTAAGGAATCCATGTTGAGATGAATTTAATAATTTATGCTTAACGAGGAAGTCCACCATATGGTCTTTAGTTAACCTTTCTAATAATTTACAAATCACTGACGTTAAACTCACTGGTCTGTAATTCTCTGACTTATTTCTCGAACCCTTTTTAAATAATGGTATGATGTTTGCTTCTTTCCATTCAAACGGAACAACTCCCTCTTTTAATGACAAGTTGAATACTCTTGCAAGTGGTATACTGATTTGATCTACTGTTTCCATTAGTAATTTTGGAGGAATCCCATCCACTCCCGGTGATTTGTTATCCCTCATTGCCTTTATTTTCCTAGCTACCAATTCTGGAGTTACAACTAACGGTCCTAAATAGTCAGATTTAGCCCCCTGAAATTTAGCATCAGCAACTGGTAATGAACTAATATCTTCTTTTGTAAACACTGAACTGAAGTAACCATTTAGGTCTCCTGTGATATTATATTTCCAGCACTGTCTTCTAGAGGTCCAACCTTGTCTTGTACGTTTTGTTTACTCCTGACATATGCATAAAAACTCTTGCTGTCAGTTTTTATGTTACATGCCAGTTTTTGCTCATAGCTTCTTTTAGATTGTCTGATTTCAGTTGTAGCTGCATTAAGTGCCTCTTTGTATTTTGCATAGTCTTCTTCCTTTCTGGTACGCCTATAAACCCTCCACATAGTTTGCTTTAGCATTATTTTTCTAATTGCCTCTTTTGACAAGTGTTTCTTTCTACACCGTTTTCCTTGTTTTCGGAAGGGAACAAATTTATCAATGATACTCTCAATTTCATATTTTAGAATATTCCAACATTCAATTGCAGTCTTATTCATCAGCATGTTATTCCAATCTAGCTGTGCTAAGTATTTTCTCATATCTTTGTAGTTACCTTTGTGGAAGTTTCTCTTGTACGTTTTCTTATTTTTACTTTCTGATTTTACATTGATGTCAAAATGTATTTGATTATGGTCACTATTACCCAATGGTTCAAATATTTTTACATTGTCCACTAATTCTTTTTGTGATGACAAAACTATATCTAATACATTTTCTCCCCTGGTTGGTTCTAGTACGTGCTGAGTAAGAAAGCTATCCTGGATTAAACATAGAAATTGTTGATCCTCAATCCCTGTGCTCTCTAGAGAATTCCATTGTATGTGTCCATGGTTAAAATCTCCCATTATGATACATTCCCCTTTACTAACTTCCTTTATAGCGTTTTTTATTTTTGTGTTGTCCTCTTCGTTTATGTTTGGACTTCGGTAAACTAATCCAATAGTTAATTTTGAATTTCCTGAAACAATTTTGCACCAAACAGCTTCATCGCAATCTGCTTCCCTTTCTAGTTTTATTTCATAAGCCTGAATAGATTCTTTAACATATAAAATAACTCCCCCGCCCCTTCTTCCTATTCGATCTTTCCTAAACATTACGTATCCTGTCAGTCCTAATTCAGCATCTGTTATATCCATGTTGGCCCATGATTCAGTTATACCAATTATGTGAGGGTCAATATCTTCTACCATAATGTTTAATTCGTTTTTCTTATTTACTATGCTCCTTGCATTTAAACATACGCATCTATAACCTTTTTCAGAGATGTTTTTCGGATGATTTGATATTGGTTTATCTGTGCTAGTGGCCTCTTGTTCTGCTTGAGACACCTCTAGGTAACCCCCCTGCACTTCTAGTTTAAAGAATGTTTACTTCCAAAAATATTTGTCATTGTACCCAAGTCGCTATCTACTGCTGCTGAAAGTTTGTCCGCGAATACTGCCGCCCCCTTTCCACTTAAATGAAGCCCATCCTTCATGTACATATCAGCCCTCCCAACAAAACTTCCCCATAAATCCACAAATCCAACTTCCTCTTCCCTACACAGCCTCTGGACTAACATGTTAATTGCCATCCCCCGACAATTTCGATATTTATGACCCCTCCTGCCCATTACAGGTAAAATCCCTGACAGTATTACCTGCTCAACCCGCGTCTGTTTTAGTGTTCTGACCAACTGCCTATATTTCCTAACTATGGCAGTTGTACCCTCCCTCTCTACGTTATTTGTCCCTACATGTACTAAAACAGATCCACCCTTACCCGAGCCTACGATGTTTTTTACCCTCTCAGTTATCGCCTCTATTTTGGCTCCAGGCAAGCAGACCTTCTAGAATTTAAGCTAAAAATACAGCTCACGTAACCGGAAATCCAAATATATGCGCATGCGCAGAATGACTGCCGTACTTTTAGACTCGAGGTCTAAAGATACGGCTCACGTACGCGTAGCCATGGCCTATAATTTACGTTCGTCTCGAGCGTGCCGTTGCCTATTACCTATATCGTATTACTAGCGTAATTAAGGACCTACACGTAA
>BSQZ01000041.1:5962500-6098069 GCA_033239005.1 Lamellibrachia satsuma | reverse complement strand
AATCTTGCAGGACAAGGCCCGCGTTTCACAAATGACATGCAGATAACATGCAAAACACAACCGAATAACGACTATCGAAAACATCTTTGTTGTGAGAAAAAGCTGCGCCAAAATATCTCGAAATCCAACGGTTTGAATGGGAAGTTCCTTTTAATCATGCGTGGCATAAGCAATATGCTATTAGTAAGTGACATATTATGGGACATGGGGCTGCACTTGACAGTATTTTGTTTGCCAGATGCACTTAGCCACATGTAGTTATCATGGGGGTCCGGAAAATGGGGAAATGAGGCACCTGCTATCTGGATTTGTTGGGAATAAAATGTTGGTCTTTTATAGCGAGTAGACTATTTAGGCTTTAGTTGTGCTAAATATGTTATATAGTATATGTGTTAACTAGTTATGTACAATTGTACCTTTACTGCCATTGAAAGTGAACACTTTGCTAAATATAGAGATGTACGGTTAAAGTTACACAGCGAGTAATCATGGTTTGAGTACAAAGGCAACATTTAGTTTGTATATTGCTGAAAAAAAAATCAAAAGACCAATTTTTGGTTGAAGAATAAGTATCCATCGGCTTGGAAGCGTTAATGTGGGTTCCCTGTAAATGCATTTCACACGTAATTTATATAAATGCACTTTGCTGAAGTCACGGTCGCAGAAATAGTTTTCGGCGCCCAGTTACAAAACACAATTTAGCAGCCCCCCCCATCCGACACATATTTAACATGTTTCCCCTTAGAGCCAACTGAACCGGTCATAACACCGAGCAGTTTAAACGTGGCTTATATATAAAATTGTGTTTGATGTAGTCCCTATTACAAATAATTATAAACACCTAAAGTAAAGTGTAATTTGGTATTCGATATGAACTGCGAATTGTTCATGGTAAAATTAATAGTGAACCACAAACGAACAACCACCCAACGCATTTTGTATATCCGAATAATGAGCTCATTTTACCAATAATCCCATCCATTCCACTATAAAACAATTTTAACTAAAATTGTAAATTGTAATGTACCGCATTGTTCAGTGGCGCCGTCTTTTGAGTGTTCCTGTTGATGCAATAAATCTGAAAAACATATCAAGTCCAAACATGCTGTTAAGTGCCTAGACATGATTTGAATTTCAACCCTTCTGCAATGGTTATCGATGTTATTAAGAGAACACTGACATCATGACAGCATAAAGACGTGCAAATACAATAACCATTATTACTACCGTACTCGTACTCGATTACAGAACGTTAATACACGAAGACTGAGTTTTTCGTTCTCAGTTCTAGCAAGTCCTCGCTTGATTCTCGATGCCGAGCCCTGAAATACATATCAAGTCCGTGCAGGCTGTTAAGGGGCTACACATAATTTGATGTTGAATACTACTGTAATTATGGTTATTTATGCTATTTAGAGAACACAAACATCATGACAACAAAAATACATTCTGTTAAGTTGCTAGACATCCTTTGATGTTCAATACTATTGTAATGATGGTGATCTATGCTATTTAGAGAACACACACATCATGACAACACAAAGATATGCTGCTACGTGGTTAGACATCCTCTGATGTTCAGTCCTGCCGTTTATCCGTGTTATGACGTTTCTGAAATGTGAAACTTCAGGATTGGCACGCGAATTGTGTGTCAGGTAGAAAAAGGCGTACATGGCGCAAGTCTGATAGCAATGACTGACGACAAAGAAATGAAACACGCAAGACACGCGAGATACCGGAGACATGCAGCCAACACAAAGGCAGTCACAGATCAACTATTATGCCTTACTATCATATCGGCCGAAACGAATTAATCTGTGTAGCCCATCCTAGTACCAGGAGAATGGCAAAGGTGTCTTCACATAGGCTGCGACCCGACACGACACACATTTGTGTAGCAGACAGAGCCTGAATAAGGGACATTTAGAGACGTCCCGCAGAACATGAGCAGTATGCTGTTGGTGACATATTGTGGGACACGAGGCTGCAATTAAAAGGATCGGTCATAATACATTGCAGTTTGAAAATGCCTTGCATGCACATATATTACATTTTATTTTTTGCAACCACTATTGCAAATGATTATGAACATAAACCTCAAAAGAAAGTAATTTTTTTATTTGATGTGACATGTGAATTGTTCATGTTAAAATCAATAGTGACTCAAGAATAAACAATAAACACGCAACGAACGAATTTTCGTTCAGACATGTCTGTGGCCAAAACATATGCCCGAATAATAAGCTTATCTTACTAATAATCACTTCCGTACCACTATAACACACATTGTGTTTACATGAAGAATAGGATCTAGCAGGTAAATTAGTAATACTTTACATTACGCTAGGCCATGAAACAGCAAATAGAGCGAATACAATTTTAGGTGTAGGCTAGTAATGATTCGTTTTAAGCGCGCGTGCATGTTTGTGCGCACATGTTTGTGTTTGTACGTTATCCATATTTAAATGAATATATATGTTCATTAAATAATATTACATCAAAGGGTGACACACGATTTTATAATCCCTCCAAGTTATTAAAAATGTCGAACAACTGAAAGCCGGTTGTAATGTCTAGTTCATTAATGATAGACTTTGCAAGGTAACCTACGTGGAAGCAGCATATGAAAATACAGTACAAAAAACATTATTGCCAGTTACTGTACGCGGTATCATAAGTGAATGATACCGCTGATATAAATAATAGTTGCAGATTTAATTTTTGCCAACGGTGACTTGCCGCGACAATAATGGAAGTTTGATGTTTATGCACCTCAGAAAAAATTCCCTCCAACTGCGTTCCTGAATTAGAAATCATGTAAACACAATTATTAGGAAGACCGTTCAAGCACACTTCAGTGTTGACTGGCACTGTCTGTTGGGTTTATTGATGAAAAACACGTTTTGCATAATAAAAATACGAGCACTTATTAGCAATGCTTAATTACATAACCTAAAAACATAGATACTAAATATGACTACGAATACGAATACTTCAAATATGTACTCGATTGCAGAACTCGAATACGCGAGGACTGCGTTCTTCTTTCTCAAGTCTGGCAAGTTCTCACTTGATTCTCGATGCCGAGCCCTGGAATACATATCAAGTCCGTGCAAGCTGTTGATTGGCTAAACATATTTTGATGTTAAATCCTACTGTAATTGTGGTTATCTATGCTATTAAAAGAACACCGACAGCATGAAAAAACAAAGACGCGTGCAAATAGAATAACCGTTATTATTACCGTACTCCATTATGAATTATTTTTATCATAGTCCTCAACCTCCGATGCGGTTGAGCTGTGGCCGTCTTTGTCATGGGAACATTAGCTAGATCAGTCTGACAAATGACCTGCATCGACAAGTTGAAGAGCAAGGGGATGGGAATGTCATCAGTGAGTTTACAGTTTGATAGACAACTTGTGCAATAGAGATATGTTTTGTACGTGCGATTGAACGGCTGTACAAATTACATTAAACGTTGTAGCAATGTTGAAAACTAGTTGGATTGTGCAATATTTAGTTCTTTCTTTGTAGCGGAAATCGTCTTCCAGAAGAGCATGACTAAACAAGTTTACAAAAAACAATCAATGAACAGGGTAACTAAATACATGTTTTGAACAAAATATAGACATGTATTCATTTTGCTCCGATGCAAGAAACAGTTTATTTGACATGGTGTATATTCATGAATCCATGGAATAAAGTCAATGCTGTTTTGACAAAGATGTACAATTCCTAGTATTCAGCAGATATTAAACGGAGTACCACAAGACACACTATTTGTCAAAACAGTCAATTAACAGAGTTACTAAATGCATGTTTTGAGAATTAAAACAAACACTAACAAAATAAAGATATTCACTTTTTTCTGATACAGAAAACAAGATTTTGTTTGAAAATGTGTACATTCCTGGACCTATGTAGATTAATGCATCACTCTTATTTACCCGAGATGCAAAATGTGTCTAGTAATCAGTATTCAGCAGAATGTATGTGTACTTTCGTACTGTGAATTATATCAGCAAACAACAGCAGTGGTCAACACGGGTTCAATTCCATTTCGGAATGTATTTTCAAGAGTCGATCGGAATTGGGATAACCTCGAATTTCTTCATGGAATGCAGGATAATATATTAATTTCCTATATAGATTTGTTTAGTTTCATTTCAGTTGTTAGTACATATGTCTGGTAAAAGCCAGGTAATCAAAAGGAATGCACAGTCAATGGCTAAGCCGTTATTGAAACAAAGTGAAAAGCCCAGTAGGTTGACCAATCGAAACACGTGACACAAGCAATCAACAAAAAGGCTGTCGCAGATCAACTAGTTTGCACTATTATCACTTAGAACTAGGATACGATGTAAAATATCTGATCCAAGCATAATTTACAGTAAACAAGAATACATAAAATAAAAAATTATATAATCGGGTATTCAGCTTTAGTGTAATCTTTGTTCAGCACATTTTGATTTTAAAATTCTGTCAGTGTGTGTGCTCTATAAATGTATGCCTCACATGAGATTTAGATCTAGGTCTCATATGACATAAAACTTGTGACACACATGCAGTGAGGCCACACTCTCAGTACCCCAGTGGTATCATTAAGGGTCTGCTAATGACGGTTATGTGAGGGTCACCAGTTGGTTTCCACATCTGGATAATCTAGTACCAGGGTGGTAGTAGAAGCTGTGCTGCTTATAGTAGGACCTACATGACAAAGAAGACTCTGGATGATTTGATTTGTATCGTGTTCGTTCCATTAGACAAAAGGTAAGAATGTTGTCCAGGCATATTCTTTTATAGCAGTTTGACATGTGGCCCGGCCATGCAATAAACACAGTGAGTACATTTTGTGTGCAGCAACCGGGCTCTTTGAAAAATGGCAGTTTGCAGTTGTTATTATATTCAGTACTTTCTACTTGTCAACTTGATCATCAATAGAAATGAAAATACCCATTAACATATCATCATTCTGACTGTTTTAACTTTCATAAAAGCTAACATGTAATAAAATAAATCTATGGATGAAATCCTTCGCTTTCACATACTAGGAAGTTAACTAATTGTGTCTTCTGGCAATGTGCTGTTCCTTCTTTGAAATGTGCAGAATGACATGGACATCTAAATCATGGCAATGCTACTATGTCTTTGCGTGCGTGCGTGCGTGCGTGCGTGCGTGCGTGCGTGCGTGCGTGCGTGCGTGTGTCCCGACTGGAATCCGTGTTGGAAGTGGAGAATGATGTTATGCTTGTGCAGGTGTTTCCACATGTTGCTTAGGATGATATGTTCCATTACTTTACAGAGGATTCAGGTTAGTGATAAGGGTCTGTAGTTAGCTGGGTCAGATTTATGGCTCTTTTTGTGTATAGGAGTTACTAATGCTTGTAGCCAGTCATTAGGAAGTTTACCTGTGTTGTATGATTGTTGGAAAAGTTGGGTGATCATGGGAGCTATCTGCTTTGCAGTTTCTTTAAGGACTCTGGCTGGGAGTTCATCTGGGCCTGTAGCTTTGTTCTGGTTTAGATTTTCCAGCTGCTTTATTACGCCATCTATGCCAATCTCGAGAAGTAGATGTTGGGGTAAGTAGAGGGGGCTATTTGGGGGATAGGGTGCTTTTCTTGGGTAAATACACAGCTAAATTGGTTGTTTAGGGCATTTGCTTTATCCCGATCATTAATTATTGGTTGGTCGTTTACTCGAAGTGTGGGGATGCCAATGTTTTCTCGTTTATTTGCCTTAATAAATGACCAGAATCGTTTTACATTAGTCTCCAATGTGGTTGTTAACATAGTCTTTGTAGGATTTTGCTAATGCTTTAGTAGCTTGCTCTCGGAGTTCCTTAAATTTTTCCCAGCCACTGTTTAGTCCAGTTTGCTTTGCCTTTTTGTGGCTTTTGTTTCGTCTTCTCTGCATTCTAATTAGTTCACGTGTTATCCAGGGGAGGTGGGTTTTAGCTTTTGTGTATCGTCTAGGTATGTTATTGTTAATCAAGGTAGTCAGACGTTCGCGGAAAAAGGTCCAGTTTATGTCTATATACTGTGAGTTGGGGTCGATGTCGAAGTACTCTAGTTTGTCTATGTCGTCTTTGAGTTGGTTCCAGTCTGCTGATTTGTAACTATAAACTTGGTGGGGGGGTTTCTTGTTGCGAACTGGGTTTAAGTTGACATTGAAGGTCACAGATTCGTGATCGCTCATACCAGGAGTGGTGTGGTGTTGATGATAATGGAGGGATTTGAGGTGAGTATGAGGTCAAGAATGTTGCCAGAAGCGATGCGTGTGGGGTCGTTTACCATGTTCTGCAGCCCAAAGTCGTTAGTTATTTCTAGTAGTTTGTTATGCTTGCTGGCAGTGCTGTTGTTAGTGGTCTGGTGATTTGTCCAGTTGATATCAGGGAGGTTAAAATCTCCAGCTATGACTACGTTAGGGGGAGTTTTTTATCTATATAGTTTAGTTAGGTAGTCGTGGAGGGCTTCAAGGGATTGGAGGTGGTCATTTGGGGGTCGATAATAAGATGCAAGGTATATGCATTTGTTTCGTGCAAAGTGAATTTTTGTCCAAATTATGTCACAATTTGAGTTTAAATTTTGGATGGGTTCAGCTACAGTGTTGTCACTGATGGCTATAAGGACTCCACCGTCATGGACATTCCTGTCCTTTCTGATGGCCTCATAGTTGATTGGTAGGAAAGAGTATGTAGCATAGTTTGCATCTAATTTAGTTTCAACTAGAAATATGATGTCTGGATTATTATATTGAATAGTTGACTTTAGTTGGGTTGCTTTTTCTATGCTCTTAACGCTGTTGGTGTTTATAAAAATTCCTTTAAATGTGTTTCCTTGTGTTTTCTTGTGGCGTTCGGGGGTTGAAGTGTTTTGGGGGTTTGGGGCGAAAATTAAGCCTGCATTTTGTGACGTGTGGAGTGTTGGGGTACTAAGTGTGGAGCTGTCAGACTGGGTGTTGGTAGAAATGGATTCCTAATTTCTAGATGGAGAAGTGGTAATATTTGGAATTGTGCGCCCATATGGGCCAGGGTTTGGGTGGATGTCGCCTGAGAGTGCTATCAGTCTGCTGAGGTACAGATGTGTAACAATGTCTGATTTGAATTTGATTTTGGGTGGGAATTTAATTCGGGGATTCAAAGTTAGGGCATAATATTTTGGCTTAATTTTGAGATTTGATCGAGATACGCGTTGACATGTTCCAATGATCGTTGCTATTAGGAGAGTGACGGTGATTATCTGCGTTAGCCCAAGATTAATCTGTGTGGAATGCGGGACTAGGTGAAGCGAATATTTCCTAAAGGGACATCTGAATTGGAATACATTTTGTAGCATGGTTTTCTGAAAGTTAGATCCAAATACAAACAGTGGCGACTTGAAGAAAAGTAAGCTTACTAATGAAATGCTTAGCGATAGAATGAAAAGAACTCACCCGGACGGGCCGGCAGTGGTAGTCCGCCATCTTTTAAATGTTGGTTCATGATCAAGTTGACAAGTTGAAAGTACTGAATATAATAACAACTGCAAACTGCTATTTTTCAAACAGCCCGGCTGCTGAACACAAACTGTACTCACTGTGTTTATTGCATGGCCGGGCCACATGTCAAACTGCTATAAAAGAATATGCCTGGACAACATTCTTACCTTTTGTCTAATGGAACGAACATGATACAAATCAAATCATCCAGAGTTCGTCTTTGTTATGTATTTCCTACTATAAGCAGCACAGCTTCTACAACCACACTGGTACTAGATTATCCAGATGTGGAAACCAATTGGTGACCCTCACATAACCCTCATTAGCAGACCCTTAATGAGACCACTGAGGTACTGAGAGTGTGGTCTCACTGCCTGTGTGTCAGAAGTGTTATGTCATAGGAGACTGACCTAAATCTAAATCTCATGTGAGGCACACATTTATAGAGCACACACACTGACAGTATTTTAAAATCAAAATGTACTGAACAAAGATTACACTTAAGCTGAATACCCGATTAATACGTTTTTATTTTATGTGTTCTTGATTACTGTAAATTATGCTTGGATCAGGTATTTTACATCGTATCCTAGCTCTAGTAGTTCTTAAGCACCTGTACATCAGAAATAATTAATGCAATTTTACCAACATATATTTTACTCCAAGAGTCGTTAGCGAAAACTTATGTTGGAAATTTCACTCACATCGTAATCTGATAATATATAAAAAAATAGTTGAGTAAAATGATAGTTAGTAATATTACATTATTAAATATTATTTGGTAGCAGACTTGGTAACAAATGCAAATGCATTTGAATGCGCATTTTGGGTAGTATGCAGTAGCCATGCACATTCAAATGCAGTCGTTACATTTTCAGTGCGTTTGGTTGCATACCACAAACATTTACATTAAAATTGTTCTATTCGTGGAATAGCTAAATAGTTCATTTAACCCAGGTTCAACAGAGAGCATGAATTTGAATGCAACCCCCAAACATTTTATATTTCAAATGCCCAAATCCATTAATAAATTCATCATTAATAAAATTAACATTCACATTGTATGAATTGTAAATACAGTTGCAAAACATGCTCTTTGTCAGACTTTGAAATATTGACCTGTGGTTAGCAGAATCCTCTGCATATTTTAGTATCATTGTCTGGCCTGTAAATCCACCTTTTAAGTAAGACCATGGTGTATATAGTTGTATTACATTGAATGATGCTTATATTAGAACATGTAGCTTTGCTAATATAATTATGATGCATATATAATGCATAAACATTTGTATTTGAATGTGAATCTGATCCTGGAAAATGGCCTTTGCACTGACATACATTTGATAACAAGCCTGTTTTATGTTGAATTATATTCACTGGCAGTTTTAAAGCCGTGTAGGGCCTTCTTGTCACGCAGTTGACAAGTCAGACATTATTTATCAATAAATCAAAGTTAATGAAGTTTGAGTCAAAAAATTAACACAGAAAATGCTAGCAATAGTGTAGTACACGTCGAACTAATACACATCTGCTGTTGACATAGCATTATGTGCCACATTTCACCTTGTGCCACATTTCACCTTATTACTTTGCCAGGATTGTTTCCTTTACCAATATGCATAACATTACAAATTTGTGGGTGAAAAGAAAATATTGATGTGCACAAATTGCAAAAAAATCGTTTAAAGAATATGTATTTAACATTTATTTCTTCAGAAAGAATTGTTTTTTAAAGGTGCTTAATCAATTTGTTTTTCGGATCTACGTACTGTAGCGTTTCTAATGCCTTGGTGGTGTCCCGCGTTTCTTCAAATTTGCCGTTTTCTCCATTTCCTTCCTTACTACAAACTCACCGTTTTCTCCATTTCCCGCGTTTCTACACGCCTTTTCCCAATGCGTTTCTTCAAACACGCCGTTTTCTCCATTTCCCTCGTTCCTACAAACTCACCGTTTTCTCCATTTCCCGCATTTCTACACGCCTTTTCCCAATTCTCCCGCGTTTCTACCAACTTGGTGCTTTCGCAATTTTCCTGCGTTTCTACAAACTCGCCGTCTCATCCATTCCCGCGTTTGTACATGTTATATGATTAGGTGAATGTGATGGCGTGAATGTGATCACGTAAATGTGAATGTCATAGATAAACGTAGAAGCATTTGTACATAATAATAATAATAATAATATAATATATAAAATAGCTTCGCTTGATTAAACATATCGTATACATACGGTGTTTCTGTGGTGGTTATATAGTAGTTATCTATGAATCATGCTTGACCAATACTCTTAAGACGCTTGACCATGTCTCAAGATGCCTGACTAATGTCCTAAGATGTATGATCAATACTCTTAAGAAGATCGACCATGTCTCAAGACGCCGGAGTAACGTCCTAAGACGTATGATCACGTTTGTGACTCTTACGACGGTGATGATGACGATACCAAATGCCTCTTCATTTGATGAAAGGACTTGTCAATATACTACAGAAGTATTTTATATATTATAATTTTTTTGTATAAATGCTTTTACGTTTATCTATGACATTCACATTCACGTCATCAGATTCACATCATCACATTCATGTCTTCACATTCACGTCATCAAATGCACGTCTTCATGTTCACGTCATCACATTAACATCATCACATTCACGTCATTACATTCACGTTATAACATTCACGTCTTCACATTCACGTCTTCACATTTACGTCGTCAAATTCACGTCTTCCTGTTAAATGTGCATCCACTGTTGTGAGAGTTTCTTCTCTCTCATACAACTCCTTCCTCGATTAAATTTACCCGTCGTGAATACGGTGAACAAATCGGGTAACTTGTGAAAGTATCAATATCCTGATATCATATCACGAAAATACGTCTTATTAATTATTTCAATGCAGTCATGTGATCCATCGCACCTATCAAATTCGTCAGTTAGCTACTTGCAATGGAAGGTGATATGCATTAGAAAAGTGGTCTGTCTCATCCATTAGTGATTGCTAACATATTGTTATCTCGTACCTCAGTCACTTCATGAGCCGTACACCCAATGGCACGTCGTCAAATTGTAAAGTACTAAAAGTGTCAACGCGCACAAAGCACCAACAACGAAATGGTAAACAACGACACCGCCATCTATCAGCGCCCTCTGCATATTCGCTGGCTACTTTAACTGCCAACACACGGCGTGGCGTTGTTCTAGACTGAGCTTTATCCAAAATCTCACAGTGTTGTTGAACTCACAGAAACCAGATATCTTCCACTCTGGACACTGGATCACAATCTCGAACCCAGACCTCGTCTCCATTGGTCACAACAGAATAACCAACACCATAAAGAATTTTAAGTGACAACGTTCCCACAGTGCATCAATCCTCAGTAACAGTGGTCAAGTCACGGAAGAGCGCTTTATCATAATGCAACAACAACAACAGCAATAACAATAATAACAACAACAACACTATTCAACACATACGATTTCATTTGTATTGCTTCTTCCTGTATCGATGCGTTTATTACTTGTTTTGTGACGTCAGCAACGTGATGCCAAATGTATAATACATTAGTCGAACTTGCGATACATTGTATTATTTGGAACATTTGTTTCATGTTCTTATTAAGGTTGTGAAGACATCTACATCTACGGATAGAACATTCCAAAGTTTAAATATGTCTACTCAAGTCGCTGCTGCTCCGTGAATCTTGCACCGATATACACCTTCACATTGGGTTAACATGACGTCACCAAACCACTGGTCAACATCGCAGGCCTGTCATGTCCTAATCAGATGTTCATAATACGCAACTTCATCATCACATAAACCTCTTATAGAAAATTGTTTTCAAAATCTACTTGAATGAAAGAATAAAATAATAAATATTTATTATTAACGTTAACAAGAAATACTTGTATTACTTGCACTATTACAAATACTATTACATAATACTGAATAAAATACAATAATCAGTATACAATATTTATTGAGTGCATGTGCGCATTTTCACAGTCAATTTAACGAAATCCACATCAATAAATGTATATTGATAGTAATATAAACCCTAATACAAGTTAATCTTTATCACCATAAATAATTACGTATCAAATACGTAAATGTTCATGTTTCTCCCATGTCTCCAATCAGGTCAACTCTACACATCATTCACTTGACAACTATAGGTTTAACTGAGACTTAACTGAGAGAGTCATAAACTGATGGAATCGTGAACATAGTCAAAAGTAATTTTCATAGAAAATATATCGATATATAAACAAAAAGTTAGGATGGAATGGATTATGGTCCATATGGGCGTGTGTGCGTGCGTGCGTGCGTGCGTGCGGCGTGCGTGCGGCGTGCGTGCGTGCAGATGGGAATGCATGCTCGTACTTAATGATTGTTTTGTTTTGACATATTCAACTTTGTCAACTTTTACCAGATTCATGACATTGTTCACTTGTGCCATTATTAGTGTATGACACTTTTGAATAGTTGAATTACGTACGTAATGAACCACTAAGTCAGATGTCCGTGAGATGACAAGGTCCAAGGTATGGCCACACCTTTCATATGTGTGGAGCAATTAACATACTGGTGAAGATCTCCAGCAGGCTCATCGCCATCCGCCTGAAGGCAACTCCCTTCAACATGACAGTTATACAAGTTTATTCCCCAACGTCTGATTATGACGACAGTGAGGTGGAAGATTTCTATGGTCAGCTGCAAGAAGTTATAGAGGAAACGCCAAAGAAAGATAATCTTATTGTACTAGGAGACTGCAATGAAAAAGTGGGAAAGGATGCGCAGAACAACTGGCAAGACACTTGCGGACCTTTCTGCAACGTGGAAACAAATGAGAGAGGTCACAGGCTCCTCGAATTTGCAATGAACAATGAGCTGATGCTGGGTAACACATTTGGCCCACACAAAACATCTAGAAGATGGACCTGGCACAGCCCAGATGTAAAACATCAAAATCAGATCGACTACATCTTGGTGAAACGGCGCTTTCACGCAGGAGTGAACATTGCCAGGACACGAAGCTTCCAATCCAGGGTTTCTGCAGTCACACCAAATGAGTGTTGAAGCCACGTTAGCATAATGCCATGGTCGATAACATCAAACGCACTGGACATATGTATTATTTGCACTAATACAGAGGCATGACCAAGACAACTACGCGTTTTTGACCAAGGGCTGCTGCGATGTCGTTCTGGACTTTCACAAGAGTTGTTTCGGTTGAGTAATTATTTCGGTACGCCGATTGGTAAAAATCGCTTAGATTGTTGATGTCAAGATGATCTTTCAAACGGTGTTCGACCACTTTCTCAAGAAGTTTTGACACGTATGGTAGGCTTGACACAGGCCGATAATTATTCAGATCTTCCTTATCGAGGCCCGGCCTTTTAACTTCCCGTCCATTATCGGTCCGGGTGCAGAAGACTCTACCATCAATAGTCCAGACATTCTTGATGTGTTCGTCTGCCTTGAGCTCTCGCACAAGCTTGGCTCTCAATGGAGTGAGATCGTCCTCTATGAAGACCCACCTTCTTCCTTCCTTCTCTCTTAGCTTGCGTTTGTTCCGCATCACTTGCGATTTCATGTCTCTGCGTACAAATTTCGTAATTATAGGCTTTGGTCGGTTGACAGCCTTTGTCCTTGGTCCACGTCCAGCCGGCAACCTGTGACTCACACTGATGTCCTCAGGCTTCACAGTGACACCCATGTCTGCTGCCAAGTCGATGACAAGTCGGTTTGTGTCCTCCCCCTCGGACTCAGGTATTCCGTAGATGCGGACACTCTCCCTCCTGCTGTACTGCTCCAGGCGATCCAAGTCGAACCTCTGGAGCTGAACTTGTTGTTTCACTTTCCCCAGTGAATTCCTCACCTCTGTCGTCTGGCTGTCTGCTGTTGCCTTCACCTCGGCGACAATCTGCTTCGTCGACGCAATGACAGCTGCCGTCACCACGCTGGCTATCATCGGTTGGATAGCCGCCACAACTTGGCAGATGATCTCGCCGATCGTCGACGCATCCATCTTGCCGTTGCTGCCCGTCGACCGAGTCTGCACAGGCTTCACTGACGAAACTCCCTTTTTCACCGTCGACGTCGTTTCTGCGATAGCTGTCTGTACTGCTTCGGCGATCGCTTTCTCAAACACGTTGTCAGCGTTTACTTCATCACTCACTGTGTTGTCGACATTCTGTGGCAGAGCGCTGAATCTGTTTCCAAATGCCTGTGTCATGTTCGTATCGAGTGGGGGATGACCGTAATATCGCCCACCCTGGCCTCGTGTAAATAACTCGGCGTATTTATCACACTATTTTGTCGTTCGCGGTTCGTTGATTCGTACTATTTCTTCGTAATCACTTTACTGTTACAATGCACAGTTACCTTATTTTGTGTGACTCTTCGAAGATACTTGTAACTTTAGATTTTCAATAAATGATTACAACTTTTGCGAAAATACGTGTTAGCTGGTGGTGCCCCAGGTGTTCGTGACGGTGTCTCTGGCAAGGAGTACAAGGCTGTAACACTAACAGTGTATATTAATTATAGGTGTTCATTGTTTCTAAGTTCCTTGAATGGATTGACATTCTTTTTCTTGCACTATGATATTTGATGAAGGCTGAGTGAGTCAGCTGAAATATCAAAGAATAAAAAACTCGTTAACCCCAAGTCTGGGATTGACCTCTACAAAATATCAGCATAAGAACTGCACCAGGGCAAGATGACTATGATATATCCCACCAGGTCAATGTAACTGTACTGGTTAGTCTTAGTTTAGCAGTAGCTGTTGTTGATGTTTACATTTGTAGAGTGTTTGCTGGTTTCTTGTTTCTCTTTTATTCTTTTACGCCACATATTTTAGATTGCTGTAGACTCTACAGAGACAATTGCTAGAAAGTATTTATATGTTTGTATTCTCTCCATATGTGACATGTCTCATATAGAAAAAAGAGGCAGCATACCAATCACAGCAGTTTGTTTTGACAACTTACATGATGTACTGATTATTGTGGGTTCTATGATGAACTAAGCCATTTTTTGGTTTCATAAATCACCAGAGTAGAGTAGAGTAATACTATAGTTGCTAGTTGAAATGGAATCATTTAAATGAGTGTAGATATGAAATCTGGGTGCAATGAACGCAGACCTAACCTAATGGCTGATTTATTACATATGCATTCAATAGCAACACTGTTAGCTGTGAGTACTGCTCAATCACATGTTGCTGTAAATTGTTAGGTCCAGATGGAAGATTGTGCCAGCCAGTGCAACCACATGGACAACAGATGAGGCTCTGAGTCTGAAGATCAGTGCATGTTACAGGATGCGCGTGACGGCTGTGAATGGGGCAGGGCTGGCCACTGTCCACTACACCAGTGGTCTGTTCGTTGAACCAACACCACTGAAGGTATGGTCATTATCTTCTATCAGTATCTAGTCCAAGTGAACAGGGCAGAGCTGGCTGCTGTCCACTACACCAATGGTCAACTGTCACATCAAACCAGATCAACTAACCAAGCATACCATTGCAATTATTGTGAAAAGTGACAAGAAACAAATTGACAAAAATCATTGAATAATTTAATTATTGGATTAACAGCTATTAAAAAATATATATACCCCAAAATTACTCGCTCTACTGCTATGATATTGTGACCTGCAGCATTCCACAGGTCCCCAAACCAATCAAATTTCATTAAGGCAAACATAATATATATATATATATATATATATATATATATATATATATATATATATATATATATATATATATATATATATATATATATATATATATATATATATATATATATATATATATATATATATATATATATATGTATATACATATACGTATATATATATATATATATATATATATATATATATATATATATATATATATATATATATATATATATATATATATATATATATATATATATATATATAAAACGTTTATTCACACAGCAGAAAAATTTACCGTGACAGCATTATATGGCAGACTAACTAGAATTTACTTAATTACTGTGAAAACTGTTTAACTTAACGAAAATGAAAAATGCGATTTCCAACCCAGAAAAAGAACAACTGTTACTTGTTACAAGCATACCCCGTCTGCTCATCCGTTATTGCGCACAATTATTACCTTAAATTGGGAAATGTAAATTCAGTGCTCTTAATGCCAGGTTATACTAGCGACTCTAAAAAGGGTTACAACTGTCAGTGTATATTCACTGCATACCGTTATAATGGAGAATAAATGTAAAGGCCTGGGCCTAATGCCAGATACATCAAATTCACAAGGTCACAATATAGTGGCACAGTTATAAACCAGTTTCATCCATTCAGTTGTAGAGCTGAATACCTGACAAAAAAGTCTGATGGAGTTACACTAATGAATACATTTTGTGCACTAGTTGAGGCATTGCTGAATACTTCCCAATGAAGTCAAATTAATTGGTGTTTCAGCGAACAGATCTAGGAGTGGGTGTCAAACGGAATGTCACTAGCCCCAGAAATGCGACACTGCTGTTTTTAATTATATGAATTTGCTTTATAACAAACATGTATTCTGGAAGCACACTTTTTTAGGAATGGAAATATTAGGAGCTCTCCTGTACATAAATGTCTTAACTGCTATGTTTTGCTTGTAACTGCATACTGAGTGTACTTTTGGTACACATGACACCATTGGCCATTGTACATGATGTTTTACTTTTCTATTTATAGATGTCATTTGTGCAAGTGGGCACCCTCTTGGAAGAATCCGAGGAGCTAATTGATGGCAAATTTGATGATTGTTCACAGTGATGAAAATGGCATCCAGGCCTCATGGGGAACAGTGGATGGCCAAAGGGACATCAGTGAATACTATGTTGGCATAGGGACAGCAGAAGATAAAGTTAGTTGTATATGCAGCTTAGTTTCGTGCAGCTCATATACTTAACTAATAAAATAATATAATAATATAAAAAGACCTAGACATGTACATTACAATGCAAATCCTATAAAGAAAATGTTTTTTGTTCATGACTACCCTAATCCTTGCCAAGCAGTAAAAATAATCATTACAAATCTAGAGGACATGAGGTAAAATTAGTAAAGGATCAGTGTAGATTGGATATCAGGAAGTACTCGTTCTAACAGAGGACAATAAATGAATGGAACAAATTGTCTACAGATGAATGGAGCTGGCAGAGAGAGCACTCTTGTGTCTTCACAGTGGGAACCTTCATCATTACACTTTATTACTGTGAAATTGTAATATTACATTAGTGTAAATTAAAGTAACAGCAATACATTTCACTAAAATAATGATGAGCTGATTTCAATTGAATTGGGAAATATGTGTCATTTAGAACTTTAGTGAAATAGGTTTGGTGTATCCATCCATATGTCTTTGTCTGGTGTATCCATCCATATTTCTGTGTCTGGTGTATCCATCCATGCGTCTGTGTCTGGTGTATCCGTCCATGTGTCTGTATCTGGTGTATCCAGCCATGTGTCTGTTTCTGGTGTATCCAGCCATGTGTCTATGTGAAGTGGTTTACAGAAGATATAGTCATTCCCATTGCTGACGAGCCCTCCCCATGTCATGTGACCAGCGCCAGTGGCAGTAGTGGTGACGTCCACGATAGATGGTGTCTCCAATCATGTGTCTGTGTGGTGTCTCCAACCATTTGTCTGTGTATGGTATCTCCAATCATGTGTCTGTGTGTGGTGCCTCCAGCCATGTGTGTGTGTGTGTGTGTGTGTGTGTGTGTGTGTGTGTGTGTGTGTGTGTGTGTGTGTGTGTGTGTGTGTGTGTGTGTGTGTGTGTGTGTGTGTGTGTGTGTGTGTGTGTGTGTGTGTGTGTGTGTGTGTGTGCGTGCGTGCGTGCGTGCGTGCGTGCGTGCGTGCGTGCGTGCGTGCGTGCGTGCGTGCGTGCGTGCGTGCGTGCGTGCGTGCGTGCGTGCGTGCGTGCGTGCGTGCGTGCGTGCGTGCGTGCGTGCGTGCGTGCGTGCGTGCGTGCGTGCGTGCGTGCGTGCGTGCGTGCGTGCGTGCGTGCGTGCGTGCGTGCGTGCGTGCGTGCGTGCGTGCGTGTGTGTGTGTGTGTGTTGTCTCCAACCATGTGTCTGTGTCTGGTGTATCCATCCATGCGTCTGTGTCTGGTGTATCCAGCCATGTGTCTGTGTCTGGTGTATCCATCCATGTGTCTGTGTCTAGTGTATCCAGACATATGTCTGTGTCTGGTGTCTCCAGCCATGTGTCTGTGTCTGATGTATCCATCCATGTATCTGTGTCTTGTGTATGCATCCACATGTCTGTGTCTGGTGTTTCCAGCCATGTGTCTGTGTCTGGTGTGTCCAGCCATGGGTTTTTGTCTGGTGTATCCATCTATATGTCTTTGTCTGGTGTATCCATCCATATTTCTGTGTCTGGTGTATCCATCCATGCGTCTGTGTCTGGAGTATCCAGCCATGTGTCTGTATCTGGTGTATCCATCCATGTGTATGTGTCTGGTGTATCCAGACATGTGTCTGTGTCTGGAGTATCCAGCCATGTGTCTGTATCTGGTGTATCCATCCATGTGTCTGTGTCTGGTGTATCCAGACATGTGTCTGTGTCTGGTGTTTCCAGTCATGTGTCTGTGTCTGATGTATCCATCCATGTGTCTGTGTCTTGTGTATCCATCCATGTCTTTGTGTGGTGTATCCAACAATGTGTCTGTGTCTGGTGTGTCCAGCCATGTGTCTCTGTCTGGTGTATCCATCTGTATGTCTTTGTCTGGTGTATCCATCCATATTTCTGTGTCTTGTGTATCCATCCATGCATCTGTGTCTGGTGTATCCAGCCATGTGTCTGTGTCTGGTGTATCCATCCATGTGTCTGTGTCTGGTGTATCCAGACATGTGTCTGTGTCTGATGTATCCATCCATGAGCCTGCTTCTTGTGTATCCATCCATATGTCTGTGTCTGGTGTATCCAGCCATGTGTCTGTGTCTGGTATGTCCAACCATGTGTCTGTGTCTGGTGTATCCATCCATATGTCTTTGTCTGGTGTATCCATCCATATTTCTGTGTCTGGTGTATCCATCCATGCGTCTGTGTCTGGTGTATCCAGCCATGTGTATGTGTCTGGTGTATCCATCCATGTGTCTGTGTCTGGTGTCTCCAGCCATGTGTCTGTGTCTGATGTATCCATCCATGTGTCTGTGTCTTGTGTATCCATCCATATGTCTGTGTCTGGTGTATCCAGCCATGTGTCTGTGTCTGGTGTGTCCAGCCATGTGTCTGTGTCTGGTGTATCCATCCATATGTCTTTGTCTGGTGTATCCATCCATATTTATGTGTCTCGTATATCCATCCATGTGTCTGATGTATCCATCCATATATCTGTGTCTGGTGTATCCAGCCATGTGTCTGTGTCTGATGTATCCATCCATATGTCTGTGTCTGATGTATCCAGCCATGTGTCTGTGTCTGGTGTATACATCAATATGTCTGTGTGTGGTGTATCAACCCATGTGTTTGTGTCTGGTGTATCCATCCATGTATGTGTCTGGTGTATCCATCCATATGTATGTGTCTGGTGTATCCATCCATGTGTCTGTATCTGGTGTATCCAGCCATGTGTCTGTGTGTTGTGTCTCCAGCCATGTGTCTGTGAGGTGTCTCCAGCCATGTGCCTCTGTGTGGTGTCTCCAACCATGTGTCTATGTGAAGTGGTTTACAGAAGATATAGTCATTCCCATTGCTGACGAGCACTCCCCATGTCATGTGACCAGCGCCAGTGGCAATAGTGGTGAAGTCCACGATAGATGGTGTCTCCAATCATGTGTCTGTATGGTGTCTCCAACCATTTGTCTGTGTATGGTATCTCCAATCATGTGTCTGTGTGTGGTGCCTCCAGCCATGTGTCTGTGTGTGTGTTGTCTCCAGCAATCAGTCTGTGTGTGGTGTCTCCAACCATGTGTCTGTGTGGGGCGTCTAACCGTGTGTCTATGTGTGGTGTCTCCAATCATGTGTCTGTGTCTGGTGTCTCCAACCATGTGTCTGTGTGTTGTGTATCCACCCATGTGTCTGTGTCTGGTGTATCCATCCATGTGTCTGTGTCTGGTGCATCCAGCCATGTGTATGTGTCTGGTGTATCCATCCATGTGTCTGTGTCTGGTGTCTCCAGACATGTGTCTATGTCTGGTGTCTCCAGACATGTGTCTGTGTATGATGTATCCATCCATATGTATGTGTCTGGTGTATCCATCCATGTGTCTGTATCTGGTGTATCCAGCCATGTGTCTGTGTGTTGTGTCTCCAGCCATGTGTCTGTGAGGTGTCTCCAGCCATGTGCCTCTGTGTGGTGTCTCCAACCATGTGTCTATGTGAAGTGGTTTACAGAAGATATAGTCATTCCCATTGCTGACGAGCACTCCCCATGTCATGTGACCAGCGCCAGTGGCAATAGTGGTGAAGTCCACGATAGATGGTGTCTCCAATCATGTGTCTGTATGGTGTCTCCAACCATTTGTCTGTGTATGGTATCTCCAATCATGTGTCTGTGTGTGGTGCCTCCAGCCATGTGTCTGTGTGTGTGTTGTCTCCAGCAATCAGTCTGTGTGTGGTATCTCCAACCATGTGTCTGTGTGGGGCGTCTAACCGTGTGTCTATGTGTGGTGTCTCCAATCATGTGTCTATGTCTGGTGTCTCCAACCATGTGTCTGTGTGTTGTGTATCCACCCATGTGTCTGTGTCTGGTGTATCCATCCATGTGTCTGTGTCTGGTGCATCCAGCCATGTGTATGTGTCTGGTGTATCCATCCATGTGTCTATGTCTGGTGTCTCCAGACATGTGTCTATGTCTGGTGTCTCCAGACATGTGTCTGTGTATGATGTATCCATCCATGTGTCTGTGTCTTGTGTATCCATCCATATGTCTGTGTGTGGTGTATCCCGCCATGTGTCTGTGTCTGGTGTGTCCAGCCATGTGTCTCTCTCTGGTGTATCCATCTATATTCCTTTGTCTGGTGTATCCATCCATATTTCTGTGTCTGGTGTATCCATCCATGCATATGTGTCTAGTGTATCCAACCATGTGTCTGTGTCTGATGTATCCATCCATGTGTCTGTGTCTTGTGTATCCATCCATATGTCTGTGTCTGGTGTATCCAGCCATGCGTCTGTGTCTGGTGTGTCCAGCCATGTGCCTGTGTCTGGTGTTTCCATCCATATGTCTTTGTCTGGTGTATCCATCCATATGTCTGTATCTGGTGTATCCAGCCATGTGTCTGTGTCTGATGTATCCATCCACGCATCTGTGTCTGGTGTATCCAAACATATGTATGTGTCTGGTGTCTCCAGCCATGTGTCTGTGTCTGATGTATCCATCCATGTATCTGTGTTTTGTGTATCCATCCATATATCTGTGTCTGGTGTTTCCAGCCATGTGTCTGTATCTGGTGTATCCATCCATGTGTCTGTGTCTGGTGTATCCAGACATGTGTCTGTGTCTGGTGTCTCCAGTCATGTGTCTGTGTCTGATGTATCCATCCATGTGTCTGTGTCTTGTGTATCCATCCATGTCTTTGTGTGGTGTATCCAACAATGTGTCTGTGTCTGGTGTGTCCAGCCATGTGTCTCTGTCTGGTGTATCCATCTGTATGTCTTTGTCTGGTGTATCCATCCATATTTCTGTGTCTTGTGTATCCATCCATGCATCTGTGTCTGGTGTATCCAGCCATGTGTCTGTGTCTGGTGTATCCATCCATGTGTCTGTGTCTGGTGTATCCAGACATGTGTCTGTGTCTGATGTATCCATCCATGAGCCTGCTTCTTGTGTATCCATCCATATGTCTGTGTCTGGTGTATCCAGCCATGTGTCTGTGTCTGGTATGTCCAACCATGTGTCTGTGTCTGGTGTATCCATCCATATGTCTTTGTCTGGTGTATCCATCCATATTTCTGTGTCTGGTGTATCCATCCATGCGTCTGTGTCTGGTGTATCCAGCCATGTGTATGTGTCTGGTGTATCCATCCATGTGTCTGTGTCTGGTGTCTCCAGCCATGTGTCTGTGTCTGATGTATCCATCCATGTGTCTGTGTCTTGTGTATCCATCCATATGTCTGTGTCTGGTGTATCCAGCCATGTGTCTGTGTCTGGTGTGTCCAGCCATGTGTCTGTGTCTGGTGTATCCATCCATATGTCTTTGTCTGGTGTATCCATCCATATTTATGTGTCTCGTATATCCATCCATGTGTCTGATGTATCCATCCATATTTCTGTGTCTGGTGTATCCATCCATGCGTCTGTGTCTGGTGTATCCAGCCATGTGTATGTGTCTGGTGTATCCATCCATGTGTCTGTGTCTGGTGTCTCCAGCCATGTGTCTGTGTCTGATGTATCCATCCATGTGTCTGTGTCTTGTGTATCCATCCATATGTCTGTGTCTGGTGTATCCAGCCATGTGTCTGTGTCTGGTGTGTCCAGCCATGTGTCTCTCTCTGGTGTATCCATCTATATTCCTTTGTCTGGTGTATCCATCCATATTTCTGTGTCTGGTGTATCCATCCATGCATATGTGTCTAGTGTATCCAACCATGTGTCTGTGTCTGATGTATCCATCCATGTGTCTGTGTCTTGTGTATCCATCCATATGTCTGTGTCTGGTGTATCCAGCCATGCGTCTGTGTCTGGTGTGTCCAGCCATGTGCCTGTGTCTGGTGTTTCCATCCATATGTCTTTGTCTGGTGTATCCATCCATATGTCTGTATCTGGTGTATCCAGCCATGTGTCTGTGTCTGATGTATCCATCCACGCATCTGTGTCTGGTGTATCCAAACATATGTATGTGTCTGGTGTCTCCAGCCATGTGTCTGTGTCTGATGTATCCATCCATGTATCTGTGTCTTGTGTATCCATCCATATATCTGTGTCTGGTGTTTCCAGCCATGTGTCTGTGTCTGGTGTGTCCATCCATGGGTTTGTGTCTGGTGTATCCATCCATATGTCTTTGTCTGGTGTATCCATCCATATTTCTGTGTCTGGTTATCCATCCATGCGTCTGTGTCTGGTGTATCCAGCCATGTGTCTGTATCTGGTGTATCCATCCATGTGTCTGTGTCTGGTGTATCCAGACATGTGTATGTGTCTGGTGTCTCCAGCCATGTGTCTGTGTCTGATGTATCCATCCATTTGTCTGTGTCTTGTGTATCCATCCATGTCTTTGTGTGGTGCATCCAACAATGTGTCTGTGTCTGGTGTGTCCAGCCATGTGTCTCTGTCTGGTATATCCATATGTATGTCTTTGTCTAGTGTATCCATCCATATTTCTGTGTCTTATGTATCCATCCATGCATCTGTGTCTGGTGTATCCAACCATGTGTATGTGCCTGATGTATCCATCCATGTATCTGTGTGTTGTGTATCCATCCAAATGTCTATGTCTGGTGTATCCAGCAATGTGTCTGTGTCTGGTGTATCCAGACATGTGTCTGTGTCTGATGTATCCATCCATGTGTCTGTGTCTTGTGTATCCATCCATATGTATGTGTCTGGTGTATCCAGCCATGTGTCTGTGTCTGGTATGTCCAACCATGTGTCTGTGTCTGGTGTATCCATCCATATGTCTTTGTCTGGTGTATACATCCATATTTCTGTGTCTGGTGTATCCATCCGTGCGTCTGTGTCTGGTGTATCCAGCCATGTGTATGTGTCTGGTGTATCCATCCATGTGTCTGTGTCTGGTGTCTCCAGCCATGTGTCTGTGTCTGATGTATCCATCCATGTGTCTGTGTCTTGTGTATCCATCCATATGTCTGTGTCTGGTGTATCCAGCCATGTGTCTGTGTCTGGTGTGTCCAGTCATGTGTCTGTGTCTGGTGTATCCATCCATATGTCTTTGTCTGGTGTATCCATCCATATTTCTGTGTCTGGTGTATCCATCCATGTGTCTGTGTCTGGTGTATCCATCCATATATCTGTGTATGGTGTATCCAGCCATGTGTCTGTGTCTGATGTATCCATCCATACGTCTGTGTCTGGTGTATCCAGCCATGTGTCTTTGTCTGGTGTATCCATCCATATGTCTGTGTCTGGTGTCTCCAACCATGCGTATGTGTGTGGTGTATCCACCCATGTGTTTGTGTCTGGTGTATCCATCCATGTATGTGTCTGGTGTATCCATCCATGTGTCAGTATTTGGTGTATCCAGCCATGTGTCTGTGTGTTGTGTCTCCAGCCATGTGTCTGTGTGGTGTCTCCAGCCAAGTGCCTGTGTGTGGTGTTTCCAACCATGTGTCTATGTGAAGTGTTTTACAGAAGATGTAATCATTCCCATTGCTGACGAGCCCTCCCCATGTCATGTGACCAGCGCCAGTGGCAGTAGTCGTGACGTCCACGATAGATGGTGTCTCCAATCATGTGTCTGTAAGGTGTCTCCAACGATTTGTCTGTGCATGGTATCTCCAATCATGTGTCTGTGTGTGGTGCCTCCAGCCATGTGTCTATGTGTGTGTTGTCTCCAGCAATCAGTCTGTGTGTGGTGTATCCATACATGCATATGTGTCTAGTGTATCCAACCATGTGTCTGTGTCTGATGTATCCATCCATGTGTCTGTGTCTTGTGTATACATCCATATGTCTGTGTCTGGTATATTCAGCCATGTGTCTGTGTCTGGTGTGTCCAGCCATGTGCCTGTGTCTGGTGTTTCCATCCATATGTCTTTGTCTGGTGTATCCATCCATATTTCTGTGTCTGGTGTGTCCAGCCATGTGTCTGTGTCTGGTATATCCATCCAAGTGTCTGTGTCTGGTGTATCCATCCATATTTCTGTGTCTGGTGTATCCAGCCATGTGTCTGTGTCTGATGTATCCATCCATGTTTGTGTCTGGTGAATGCAGCCATTTGTCTGTGTCTGATGTATTCGTCCATTTGTCTGTGTCTGATGTATCCATCGATGTGTCTGTGTCTGGTGTATCCAGCCATGTTTATGTGTCTGGTGTATCCAGCCATGTGTCTGTGTGTGGTGTCTCCAGCCATGTGTCTGTGTGTGGTGTCTCCAACGATGTGTCTATGTGAAGTGGTTTACAGAAGATATAATCATTCCCATTGCTGACGAGCCCTCCCCATGTCATGTGACCAGCGCCAGTGGCAGTAGTGGTGACGTCAACGATAGATGGTGTCTCCAATCATGTGTCAGTTTGGTGTCTCCAACCATGTGTCTGTGTATGGTGTCTCCAATCTTGTGTCTGTGTATGATGCCTCCAGCCATATGTCTGTGTGAGGTGTCTCCAGCCAAGTGTCTGTGTGGTGTCTCCAGCCATGTATCTCTGTGTGGTGTCTTCAGCCATGTGTCTGTGTGTGGTGTCTCCAGCCATGTGTCTGTGTGTGGTGCCTCCAACCATGTTTGTGGTGTCTCCATCCATGTGTCTGTGTCTGGTGCATCCATCCATATGTCTGCGTCTGGTGTATCCAGACATGTGTCTGTTTCTGGTATCTCCAGCCATGTGTCTGTGTCTGGTGTCTCCAGCCATGTGTCTGTGTCTGGTGTATCCAGCCATGTGTCTGTGTGTGGTGTCTCCAGCAATGTGTCTGTGTGTGGTGTCTCCAGCCATGTGTCTGTGTGGTGTCTCCAGCCATGTGTCTGTGTGTGGTGTCTCCAACCATGTGTCTATGTGAAGTGGTTTACAGAAGATATAAACATTCCCATGGCTGGCGAGCCCTCCCCATGTCATGTGACCAGCGCCAGTGGCAGTAGTGGTGAGGTCCACCATAGATCTAGAATGTCTTTTGCCTTTAGATTTTATGGTGTGGCACTTGTCAGGTAGGCCTGCATGATTCGCCCAAGATTGGGCTGTTTGGAGTATAACTATTTGAGATGGTCAATAGTCTAATAGTATGCCAGGATTTTTTTTAATGGCAATCGATAATCGGTGCATTGATGGAAAATATGTCATTAGCTTATTATATTAGGATGATTTACTCCAAAACGTCTCGTTGACCTTGTCAATAAATTGGGAATGCACAATGTAGATGTACTAGTGGGCCTAGAAGTATATTTTTTTGGCATAGATCGAAAATTCCACAGCATCTGTCAAATATCAGAATGATTGTGCAACAATTCAATTGCAATTTTTGCTACCAACTATTAAAAAATTACACATATTTTGTCTACAATCGCAGGCGGAAAGGGCAGGGAAATTAACATGGGTGAGATGACCCAAAATCTACAATTTTCAAGTTAACTGTTCCACATTTTCACACCTTATGGCATGTAGTTTTAGGGAGGGAGCTCGAGCCAGGTCAGACCCCCAGTATATCATAATTTTATAGCTTTGTGAATGCTCTGTAGCAACTGTTGTAGATTTATACAACCTGCAGACCAAAAATCAGACAGTGCCTGATATATGAAGCCAGAAGACAGTGGAAATGTGAATGAAAACATCATTAATATTTGTATGGAATTGTGTCTGGTATGTCTGACTTCACCAGCATAATTATTAGTACTTTTATATACCATACAAGATGAATTTCTCCATCAAAAATAAGAAAATAAATCACAATTGTATTTCTCTCAGCATTATTACTACTTTGTCTTTGGCGTGTAGTCTGTATGTCAGCAAACATACATAATTATTATGAACTTTGTTTTTCCATAAATGATTATTCTACATTCCAGAGATTCAGACAGACATGGTGGTGACATGTGACACAGTACAGCTTGGATGATATCTCTGTCGACATTCAACTTGAGCCACCCTGTCTTATTTCCACACCCAAGAAGACTCCAGACGATATCCCATTAGCCAGCCATGTGTCTATGTCTGATGTATCCATCCATATGTCTGTGTCTGATGTATCCAGCCATGTGTCTGTGTCTGGTGTATACATCAATATGTCTGTGTGTGGTGTATCCACCCATGTGTTTGTGTCTGGTGTATCCATCCATGTATGTGTCTGGTGTATCCATCCATATGTATGTGTCTGGTGTATCCAGCCATGTGTCTGTGTCTGGTGTCTCCAGCCATGTGTATGTGTTTGTTGTATCCATCCATGTGTCTGTATCTGGTGTATCCAGCCATGTGTCTGTGTGTTGTGTCTCCAGCCATGTGTCTGTGAGGTGTCTCCAGCCATGTGCCTCTGTGTGGTGTCTCCAACCATGTGTCTATGTGAAGTGGTTTACAGAAGATATAGTCATTCCCATTGCTGACGAGCACTCCCCATGTCATGTGACCAGCGCCGGTGGCAATAGTGGTGAAGTCCACGATAGATGGTGTCTCCAATCATGTGTCTGTATGGTGTCTCCAACCATTTGTCTGTGTATGGTATCTCCAATCATGTGTCTGTGTGTGGTGCCTCCAGCCATGTGTCTGTGTGTGTGTTGTCTCCAGCAATCAGTCTGTGTGTGGTGTCTCCAACCATGTGTCTGTGTGGGGCGTCTAACCGTGTGTCTATGTGTGGTGTCTCCAATCATGTGTCTGTGTCTGGTGTCTCCAACCATGTGTCTGTGTGTTGTGTATCCACCCATGTGTCTGTGTCTGGTGTATCCATCCATGTGTCTGTGTCTGGTGCTTCCAGCCATGTGTATGTGTCTGGTGTATCCATCCATGTGTCTGTGTCTGGTGTCTCCAGACATGTGTCTATGTCTGGTGTCTCCAGACATGTGTCTGTGTATGATGTATCCATCCATGTGTCTGTGTCTTGTGTATCCATCCATATGTCTGTGTGTGGTGTATCCCGCCATGTGTCTGTGTCTGGTGTGTCCAGCCATTTGTCTCTGTCTGGTGTATCCATCTATATTCCTTTGTCTGGTGTATCCATCCATGCATATGTGTCTAGTGTATCCAACCATGTGTCTGTGTCTGATGTATCCATCCATGTGTCTGTGTCTTGTGTATCCATCCATATGTCTGTGTCTGGTGTATCCAGCCATGCGTCTGTGTCTGGTGTGTCCAGCCATGTGCCTGTGTCTGGTGTTTCCATCCATATGTCTTTGTCTGGTGTATCCATCCATATGTTTGTATCTGGTGTATCCAGCCATGTGTCTGTGTCTGATGTATCCATCCACGCATCTGTGTCTGGTGTATCCAAACATATGTATGTGTCTGGTGTCTCCAGCCATGTGTCTGTGTCTGATGTATCCATCCATGTATCTGTGTCTTGTGTATCCATCCATATATATGTGTCTGGTGTTTCCAGCCATGTGTCTGTGTCTGGTGTGTCCAGCCATGTGTCTCTGTCTGGTATATCCATCTGTATGTCTTTGTCTAGTGTATCCATCCATATTTCTGTGTCTTATGTATCCATCCATGCATCTGTGTCTGGTGTATCCAACCATGTGTATGTGCCTGATGTATCCATCCATGTATCTGTGTGTTGTGTATCCATCCATATGTCTATGTCTGGTGTATCCAGCAATGTGTCTGTGTCTGGTGTATCCAGGCATGTGTCTGTGTCTGATGTATCCATCCATGTGTCTGTGTCTTGTGTATCCATCCATATGTATGTGTCTGGTGTATCCAGCCATGTGTCTGTGTCTGGTATGTCCAACCATGTGTCTGTGTCTGGTGTATCCATCCATATGTCTTTGTCTGGTGTATCCATCCATATTTCTGTGTCTGGTGTATCCATCCGTGCGTCTGTGTCTGGTGTATCCAGCCATGTGTATGTGTCTGGTGTATCCATCCATGTGTCTGTGTCTGGTGTCTCCAGCCATGTGTCTGTGTCTGATGTATCCATCCATGTGTCTGTGTCTTGTGTATCCATCCATATGTCTGTGTCTGATGTATCCAGCCATGTGTCTGTGTCTGGTGTGTCCAGTCATGTGTCTGTGTCTGGTGTATCCATCCATATGTCTTTGTCTGGTGTATCCATCCATATTTCTGTGTCTGGTGTATCCATCCATGTGTCTGTGTCTGGTGTATCCATCCATATATCTGTGTATGGTGTATCCAGCCATGTGTCTGTGTCTGATGTATCCATCCATACGTCTGTGTCTGGTGTATCCAGCCATGTTTCTGTGTCTGGTGTATCCATCCATATGTCTGTGTCTGGTGTCTCCAACCATGCGTCTGTGTGTGGTGTATCCACCCATGTGTTTGTGTCTGGTGTATCCATCCATGTATGTGTCTGGTGTATCCATCCATGTGTCAGTATTTGGTGTATCCAGCCATGTGTCTGTGTGTTGTGTCTCCAGCCATGTGTCTGTGTGGTGTCTCCAGCCATGTGCCTGTGTGTGGTGTCTCCAACCATGTGTCTATGTGAAGTGTTTTACAGAAGATATAATCATTCCCATTGCTGACCAGCCCTCCCCATGTCATGTGACCAGCGCCAGTGGCAGTAGTCGTGACGTCCACGATAGATGGTGTCTCCAATCATGTGTCTGTAAGGTGTCTCCAACGATTTGTCTGTGTATGGTATCTCCAATCATGTGTCTGTGTGTGGTGCCTCCAGCCATGTGTCTGTGTGTGTGTTGTCTCCAGCAATCAGTCTGTGTGTGGTGTATCCATACATGCATATGTGTCTAGTGTATCCAACCATGTGTCTGTGTCTGATGTATCCATCCATGTGTCTGTGTCTTGTGTATACATCCATATGTCTGTGTCTGGTGTATTCAGCCATGTGTCTGTGTCTGGTGTGTCCAGCCATGTGCCTGTGTCTGGTGTTTCCATCCATATGTCTTTGTCTGGTGTATCCATCCATATTTCTGTGTCTGGTGTATCCAGCCATGTGTCTGTGTCTGGTATATCCATCCAAGTGTCTGTGCCTGGTGTATCCATCCATATTTCTGTGTCTGGTGTATCCAGCCATGTGTCTGTGTCTGATGTATCCATCCATGTTTGTGTCTGGTGAATGCAGCCATTTGTCTGTGTCTGATGTATTCGTCCATTTGTCTGTGTCTGATGTATCCATCGATGTGTCTGTGTCTGGTGTATCCAGCCATGTGTATGTGTCTGGTGTATCCAGCCATGTGTCTGTGTGTGGTGTCTCCAGCCATGTGTCTGTGTGTGGTGTCTCCAACGATGTGTCTATGTGAAGTGGTTTACAGAAGATATAATCATTCCCATTGCTGACGAGCCCTCCCCATGTCATGTGACCAGCGCCAGTGGGAGTAGTGGTGACGTCAACGATAGATGGTGTCTCCAATCATGTGTCAGTTTGGTGTCTCCAACCATGTGTCTGTGTATGGTGTCTCCAATCTTGTGTCTGTGTGTGGTGCCTCCAGCCATATGTCTGTGTGAGGTGTCTCCAGCCAAGTGTCTGTGTGGTGTCTCCAGCCATGTATCTCTGTGTGGTGTCTTCAGCCATGTGTCTGTGTGTGGTGTCTCCAGCCATGTGTCTGTGTGTGGTGCCTCCAACCATGTTTGTGGTGTCTCCATCCATGTGTCTGTGTCTGGTGTATCCATCCATATGTCTGCGTCTGGTGTATCCAGACATGTGTCTGTTTCTGGTTTCTCCAGTCATGTGTCTGTGTCTTGTGTATCCAGCCATGTGTCTGTGTCTGGTGTCTCCAGCCATGTGTCTGTGTCTGGTGTATCCAGCCATGTGTCTGTGTGTGGTGTCTCCAGCAATGTGTCTGTGTGTGGTGTCTCCAGCCATGTGTATGTGTGGTGTCTCCAGCCATGTGTCTGTGTGTGGTGTCTCCAACCATGTGTCTATGTGAAGTGGTTTACAGAAGATATAAACATTCCCATGGCTGGCGAGCCCTCCCCATGTCATGTGACCAGCGCCAGTGGCAGTAGTGGTGAGGTCCACCATAGATCTAGAATGTCTTTTGCCTTTAGATTTTATGGTGTGGCACTTGTCAGGTAGGCCTGCATGATTCGCCCAAGATTGGGCTGTTTGGAGTATAACTATTTGAGATGGTCAATAGTCTAATAGTATGCCAGGATTTTTTTTAATGGCAATCGATAATCGGTGCATTGATGGAAAATATGTCATTAGCTTATTATATTAGGATGATTTACTCCAAAACGTCTCGTTGACCTTGTCAATAAATTGGGAATGCACAATGTAGATGTACTAGTGGGCCTAGAAGTATATTTTTTTGGCATAGATCGAAAATTCCACAGCATCTGTCAAATATCAGAATGATTGTGCAACAATTCAATTGCAATTTTTGCTACCAACTATTAAAAAAATTACACATATTTTGTCTACAATCGCAGGCGGAAAGGGCAGGGAAATTAACATGGGTGAGATGACCCAAAATCTACAATTTTCAAGTTAACTGTTCCACATTTTCACACCTTATGGCATGTAGTTTTAGGGAGGGAGCTCGAGCCAGGTCAGACCCCCAGTATATCATAATTTTATAGCTTTGTGAATGCTCTGTAGCAACTGTTGTAGATTTATACAACCTGCAGACCAAAAATCAGACAGTGCCTGATATATGAAGCCAGAAGACAGTGGAAATGTGAATGAAAACATCATTAATATTTGTATGGAATTGTGTCTGGTATGTCTGACTTCACCAGCATAATTATTAGTACTTTTATATACCATACAAGATGAATTTCTCCATCAAAAATAAGAAAATAAATCACAATTGTATTTCTCTCAGCATTATTACTACTTTGTCTTTGGCGTGTAGTCTGTATGTCAGCAAACATACATAATTATTATGAACTTTGTTTTTCCATAAATGATTATTCTACATTCCAGAGATTCAGACAGACATGGTGGTGACATGTGACACAGTACAGCTTGGATGATATCTCTGTCGACATTCAACTTGAGCCACCCTGTCTTATTTCCACACCCAAGAAGACTCCAGACGATATCCCATTAGCTGAGCCACCATCACCCTCTCCCTCCACCGTGTCATCACCAGTAAAGTCATCCAGTGATTACAAACCATCTGACCTCTCTATTCTAGATGCTGCAGAAGAGATCAATGTTGAGGAATCCAGTGATGAAGAGTTAGTATTATTGTGTACATTCTTTGGTTTTCCATTCCTCTGAGATTTCCAATACAACATTAGTGGGGCACGGTAGTCGTGTGGTAGAGCGTCGGGCTTTCGGTCGAAGGGACCGGGGTTCGAAACCACCTCTGCCATTTCAAAGCTTGGGCAATTTCATTTACCCCACTTTGCCTGTATCTTTCGGAGGAGACAGTAAAAGCTGTTGGTCCCTTCAATCTGGTGTCTATGCCAGGGGAAAGATCCCATGCAGGGAAATGGAAAAAACCAGTGATGGTCTCACTAACTCTAGAGAAGGACACTCGTAAAAACCAGGAGGACCACATTGGAAATAAGTGTTCTTTGATGTGCTTTAATATGTTATCCTCAGTATTACTGGATACCACCAAAAAACAACAACAATCAACAACATAATACCTTGAATACTGTTTTAGTTATTTTTAGCTAACAGTTCATGAATTGCATGACTTTAAATTTTTTATTAAAAAGTAATGCAATGGAATTTGTGAATTTTCAGCTACAAACAGAAACCTAGTAAGGGCATCAGAGAGCAACCAATATAGCTCTTCCAGTTGTGTGGTGAATGGGGCCATCCAACTCAAGGCGTTATCAACAAGGAAGCTGTCAGTCTCATAGAGATTGTGCAGAAATGTAGGAAGTGTGGCTGCGCGAAGACCTGGACCAGTTAGCCACACACCAGGAGACTTCCAGATGGCTTCATCCTCATCTCCTGTGCTTTTCTACTCTCTTGTGCTCTGCCAAGTCAAATTCTGAAGGTTCTGTCCTTTAATAACTTGCTCTCTCTCTCTCACCATCAACATTTCGTCATCACCAGAAAGGCTAAATATCTTTAGCTGTGATGGCTGAATGGTTGGACGACCAGGCTCAAATCATGGACGAACTCAGAGAGATTGGTGGGGGCCTTGAGCTGTCCGGAGATGCTCAGTTCGACTGTCCTGGACATTGTGCAAAGTGTGGCTGTTATAGTTTGTTGGAGAACCGAGTGAACAAAGTACAGGATGTCCAGTTGGTGCAGGTATTTACCATATAACGATAGTAATAACCACTAAAATCTACAACTGTAATGATGCATTTACGTATAACAAATGCATTAATTAAAGTTACTGATATTTTTGCATAAACTACCTCTACCAGGCATGGGGCATTTAACTTGAAAAGTTAATAAATTAAATAACAATTAAATCAGAAATGCTCAAATTAAATTAACCTCACACAACTCAGGTCAATTATATTAAATTAACCTCCCAATTTGTTTCAGTTAAATTAACAATTAACTTTAATTCAATTAACAATTCAATTATTTTTGGTAGAAACCAAACCAAACAGTGGCTTATTCCAGGTGATGAAGCCACTACTGAATACAAATTAACAGAGACATCTACAGTTGCTTTCCCCAAGTCTGCTCAGAATATACCGACAATTTTCTCATATACAGAATAATTCGTCTTAAAAATAGCTGGACAAATCTTATAAACATTATCCATACTCCCAATAAATCCTCAAAATATTGCAGTATGTAATATTTGTAGTGTTTTATTTTCAGGTTTTAAGGCTGTAGTAATATTGGAGGAGGAAATATTACACAAGAATGTGCTGAAAGATGTCAAGAGACTCATCAGACCATCATACTGTCAGCCTGGAGACTTTCACAGTCTTGTCAATCATTTTGCGATCAAACACACCAGCTTTGACAAAGCCTACATATGGCTTATTAAATTATATTTAATTAATTTATATTCGGCAAAAACATTTTCCATTTGTTTTAGAAGTACAATATTCTTGTGAACATGTTAAAGTACACGAAAATGCTAATATTATGAAATTTATCTTTCTATAGGATATGTTGCTAACATCTTTGACCATTGAATGGGTTGATGATCAAGTTTCTTGGTTATTAAGCATAATTACCTCCCAAGAAACTTGTTGTTCACTCAGTCTTCTTCAGCAGACTGAAGTTACAGATGTCATGTGACACAAGCTGGAGTATGACTGGACAATACGTTAGCCTTTCTAGACACATGTATATCCTGAAAGATGATGGATCAACCAAGGTCAAGATATATTGGAAAGCAACCCACACTGACCAATATTTGAACTGGGATTCTAATCACCACTTAGAACACAAACGATCAGTGGTCAGGACACTCCTTCAAAAGGCAGAAAACCTGATAACAGAAGAGGAGGACAAGAACAAAGAGGTGGATAACATCAAGAAAGTGTTGAAAGGAAACGGTTACAAAACTTTGATGGAGAACACCACCACAGAAACCAGCAGAAGACAACATGCCATAGGGCTGCCCTACACTAGTAAACTATCAGAATAAGTAGCAAGGATTTTCAAGTCCTATAACATCCCGGTTTACCACAAACCTATCAACACCCTGGGGTAACTGTTGGTACACCCAAAAGGCAGCAAAGTGTGGGGTAGTATATGACATACCATGCCCAGAATGTGACCAACACTATATAGGAGAAACAGCCAGATCATGTGGAACAAGATTTAAAGAACACCTATCTTGTCGCCAACCCCTATCAGCTATAAATGAACACAAACTGAACACAGACCATCAGTGCTCTATGAAGGATGTTAAAATTCTAGACCACGAGGAGAACTGGCACAGGAAGAAAATAAAGGAGGTGATTAATATCCGCAGAAACCTACGCTGAACCCAGACGTTTGCCAGGAGCTCCCACCAGTCCTACTCCAGCTTATTTCACATGACATTGGTCATGTGACACATCCGTAACTTCAGTCTGCTGACAAAGACTGCGGGATGCAGTTGAAATATAGAGCAAACACTAAGTTTCTTGAGAGGTAATTATGCTTAATATCTTTGACCATATTCTGAAAGGATATAGAGATGGGCCCAAATAACCACTGGTTGAGCTGTTCTAGCTAATGATGGAGATGGTTCAGTTTCAGGCACAACTTTTCATACTTATACTGCATGCACACAATACTTGTGGTGGGAGAAGCGTTTGTCACCTTCACGTGGTTCCTACTGTGGATCACGACAGCAAACTTTGCTGTCGTGTGAACAAAGAACAGCGCGCACTGACACTATCTTGTCAACCATGGATATTGTGTTTGTTTGTTTTAGACTTAGTGGCTCAGTGCTCGGTGAAGTCATCGGTTGCTGATTTGAGACGGTAGGTGCACAGTTTTGTGTCCAAAGGGAAATGTGGTTGATACCAACTAAATATTCGACTGCCATATTATTCACAAAGCTTGACATCTCAAATGATAGTGATATGGAGCCCGATTGTTATGAAGGAAACACATATTTGGCTCGGTTGCATTATTGATGGCCACAGTCCGACCCATGTTTGCTATTGTGACCGACGATGTGTAGCAGGAACATCGTCATGTCTTCGGGATGGTCTACAACTAAGCCTCCTTTGCTGTCTCTAGCATTTCAAGAGGTAACTCTTTGACAGCCTAGACAATGTTGGTTAGTGCAACAAGGTAATGAACATAACAAGTTACACGCTTCCTCTCACTGCTCTAATTTTTTCTCCAATGGGATAGTACTTTTGTACGTTAGTACGCAGAATCAAATCCCTAAGAATGTAGAATATTATATTACATAACATAACATAGTAGCTGTCACACAATCATGGGACCACAACCTGCATAAATGAATTCACATGGGCAGTACATGTTATCGCATTTTTAATTGCACATGTCCAACATTGCTTCTTTCAAAAATATATACCTTGTACAGATATACATTGGGCTTTTAGAATCATCCTTACAAATACCTGTCTTAAGTTTTTACTTTGTTGTGTTTCACTTGTGTTCATAAACTGTTGAATAATAACAGCAGATTATTTGGTAAACTTTTTGTTTGTTTCACACATTATAATGGGAGTTTTTAGTTTTACAAAATCAAATAGCTTTAATATATGCAATTCACATTATAATCCATTTGTATAATGGCAATAGTATACATTACTGACAATCCTTGCTAACTGCTTTTATAAAAATGAAAATTATTATATTCCTTGATTCGTTGCTTCCACATTTGAGCTAGCTCAGTTTCATTATAACAACCACCCCTGGTCCACGAGGATGGGCGGTCCTATTAGCGCAATGATCAATTTGAATTGCTTGACCCTTAACAGCATGGGAAGGTGGACACGTCGCCGTGGTCATTATGTGGAGCATTCCCATAATATTATGTATTCAAAACGGCAGTTGGGTCTTCACTGTGCGTTTTGAATTCCAAGTGAGCAGTTGTGTTTTTCACATTCCCACGGGCCACGGCAGTTTCAAGTGTTCATAGCTGATTCGACCTTCGAATGTGAGTGTTTCTTAGTAATCTCTGCATGAACTGCAACACAATGTATGCATACATATAAAATATCCTGTCCTTTCACGAATGGTTGTACTCTATGCATTTGTTAGTGCTAGCAGAAAACTTATAGAACAAGCATCATTTTTACATACCACATGGGGGAAGTAGGGGCATAACGGGATAGTTAAAGATATTTAGCCAATTGAATAATCTATGAATATATACTGAAAGGCAACGTGTAATGAAGTATATAATAGCATGAGCTGATGATAGGGTTATAAGATGGCGATATAAAATCTGCCTAATATTTTTTCAATATTCAGCAGATAATTGTTCTCGTTATACCAAGAAACAGTTTACCTATCTATCAATTATTTGAGTGCAACAAAAAGTATTTGACCAAGTCCGTGTATTAGAAGGTGATATTCCGGTCATGTTCCACCACTAAACACGCATGGATGCATGCATGCATGCGCGAACGAGCACGTGCGCATGCACGCACATCTTGCTGTTGACGTATTATGTTGACTTTGGGAGACTGCATGTATTCACACATGGACACACGCACGCATGAATGAACAAACGCGCATGACATATTCGTGTTCGTTGGCTGTGGGAGACTGCATGTATTCGTATATAGATACCATCAATGCAGCCTACCACGTTAGGAAACCATGCAAGTGATGGGGATTTCCTTCAATTTAAAACAGTCTCTCGAAACATATTTGACGTATCAATACGCAGAAAATTTAGTTGCCGAATACAGTTATGTAAACTACGGCAAATTTACATTTCAATTGGTCGATATACTAGGGAATGATGACCTCAGCCGCCCTTTGTTTGGCAGATTTGTCTGAGCTAGTGAAGCACGAAAGCTTGACCAACGAGGAGTCGCCACACGTGTGCTGATGGCCACCATACTGCCAGTGCTCCGCAAAGTCGCCGCCAGCCTTAGCAGCCATTCCAGCGTGATAGTTATACTGAAATCTCAAATTGGATGATTCAGCTATTCTGTAGTTCTACGAAATTACATATGTGCTATCCACAGTTTTGTGAAGGTATAAGCCTCCAACAATTTCATAAAAGGGAATCGGAATCAGATGTGTTTATTTGACCCACAAGTTTAACAGTATAGTTGTCAATACAGCGAAAATCTACAGCTCAAATAATGTGTTAATAAATAACAAGTAATACATATATTGTAAACTAAAATGTGAAAATCTACAGCTCAAGTAACGTGTTAATAAATAACAAGTAAGGTATGCATTGTAAACTGAAATATAATATAACTGAAGTATAATTTCCTTTCAAAGCAGCAATCCCACAATGCTCTGAAACTTTCATGTCAGCACTAAATGTTACACCTAAGTCCTTTTCTTGTCTAACTAGGTAGAACCACACATTTTATATTCTTCGTCCATGTTTCCATGTCCTGTGTATACATTTACACTTCCCAAAATTGAATAACATTTGCCATTTTTTCTGACCATTTAACTAATTTATCTAGATCATCCTGTAAACTTTGTTTATCTGTATCATTAGTAACCTTTCTGAATACTTTTGTGTAATCTGCAAATTTCAGGACTTTGCTAGATATGTCCTCTTCCAAATCATTTATATATATATATTAAAAACAGTAATACTGATCCCTGTGGTACCCCACTCAGAACAGATTTCCAGTTTGAAATCTCACCATCTACTATTACTCTCTGTCTTCTGTGTGTAAGCCACTTTTCTATCCAGTTGATTACATCAATACCTAAAGCATGGGCTTTTAGTTTAAGTAACAATCTTTGATGTGGCACTTTATCGAAAGCTTTCTGAAAATCTAAATAGACAACATCCACTGGTGACCCGTCATCTACCCACTTTGTAATTTCTCCCCAAAACATAGGAGATTGGTTAGATATGACCTTGCTTTTAGGAACCCATGTTGAGATGTATTTATTAATTTATGTTTTACAAGGAATTCCACCATGTGGTCTCTAATTAATGTTTCGAGTAATTAACATATAACTGATGTTAAACTCACTGGTCTGTAATTTTCTGGTTTGTTCCTTGATCCTTTCTTAAATAGCGATGTAATGTTTGCTTCTTTCCATTCTGAGGGAACTATTCCTTCTTCTAGTGAGAAGTTAAACATGTACTAATTAGCTCAACAATTCCTTAAAGAGGTTTGGTGGTATCCCATCAACTCCAGATGATTTATTATCTTTCATCTTCTTAATTTTCGTTGCTATCATTTCAGGAGTTACAAATAACTGCCCCAAATTTTCTGATTTATTGCCCTCAAATTTAGTAAATGGAACTGGAAGTGAGCTGATATCTTCTGTGGTAAAAACTGAGCTGAAATACTCATTCAGGAATTCTGCCATTTGAAACCCATCTGAAATTATGTTTCCCCTGTTGTTTTCCATGCAGTGGTCTGACCTTATCTCGAACTTTCTTTTTACTCCTTACATAAGTATAGAAACTGTTGCTGTCATTTTTTATATTACCTGCCAATTATTTTTCAAAGGTTCTTTTAGATTTTTTAATTTCAGTTGTAGCTAGGTTAAGTGCCTCTTTGTAGTTTGTGAAGTCGTCTACATTTCCAGTGTGTTTATATACCCTCTACAGCATCAGTTTGTGAGCAATTTTTCTAATCGCCTCTTTTGACAGGTGTTTCTTCCTTGACCTTTTTTTAATGGAATAAATTTCTTAATAATGCCCTCAATCTGATATTTTAAACAAGTCCAGCATTATGTTGCTGTCTAGTTCTTCAGCAAGTTATTCCAATTTATATTTGCTAGATATGTTCTCATCTCTTTATGTTTGCTTTTGTTGAAGTTCCTCCTCCATTGTTTTTTATATGCATTCCCTGTTTTTACTTTCATATTAAAATAGATTTGGTTATGGTCACTTGAACCCAAAGGTTTGTGTACTTTAACATTGTCAACTAATTCATTTTGAGAAGACATCATTAAATCTAACACATTCCCACCTCTGGTTGGTTCCAAGACATGTTAGAAGTAAAATATCAAGTTGTGGCACAATATTTAACAAGATTTAACACGATTTGCCATCCACGCCAAAGGCCCAGATGGCAAGTGGACAAGGAAGCCATTGGCTTATCGAGAGTCCAACAATGTTCACCTACTTATAACCCGCCCTCCTGATATATGTGTCAACCTTGTTTTTAAACATATTCACGTTGCTAGCAGTTACACAATCTGTAGACAGTTTGTTCCATTCATGTATTGTCCTCTGTGAGAACGAGTGCTTCCTGATGTCCAATCTACATTGATCCTTTACTAATTTTACCTCATGTCCTCTAGTTCTGCTATCCTTCTTGAGTGAGAAAAACATATTTCTATCAATATTTTCATACCCATTCAATATCTTAAAAACTTCAATCTGATCTCCTCTTAACATCCTTGTCTCTAGAGTTGTTAAACCACATTCTTTCAGACGTTCTTCATAACTAAGGTCTCTAAGTTCTGGATTCATTTTAGTTGCTCTCCTTTGTATGCGTTCAAGCGTATCTATATCCTTCTTATGATATGGTCTCCATGCTTGTATACAGTATTCTAAATGAGGTCTAACTATTGCTTTATAAAGAGGTATAATTAACTTTTTCCCTTGTATGTTATGTTTCTTCTAATCAATCCAAGAATTTGATTACCCTTTGAAGCTGCAACACCACACTGCTCTGAAACTTTCATATCAGCGCTTATTGTAACTCCTAAGTCCTTTTCTTTTACAGTAGTACCAAGAAAAGTAGTTCCCATTTTATAGTTTACATTCAAGTTCCCATGTCCTATATGTAAGCATTTACATTTCTCAAAATTGAACAGCATCTGCCATTTCTCAGACCATTTCACTAATCTGTCTAGATCGTTTTGTAAATGTTGTTTATCACCATCAGTATTAACCTTTCTAAACAGTTTTGTGTCGTCCGCAAATTTCAGTACGTTACTTGTTATACTCTCGTCCAAGTCATTGATATAAATTAAGAATAATATAGGTCCTAATACTGATCCTTGAGGTACCCCACTCAAAACCGATTTCCAATTTGAAACTTCTCCATCTACTACAACTCGTTGTCTTCTGTCGGTCAGCCATTGTTCTATCCAGTCAGTTATGCTATCCCCGATACCATGGGCTTTTAATTTAAGTAGCAATCTTTGATGTGGCACTTTGTCAAAAGCTTTCTGAAAATCTAAGCAGATAATATCTACTGGCGATCCCACGTCTATCCACTTAGTGATTTCTTCCAAAAAACATAACATATTTGTTAAGCATGACCTCGCTTTAAGGAATCCATGTTGAGATGAATTTAATAATTTATGCTTAACGAGGAAGTCCACCATATGGTCTTTAATTAACCTTTCTAATAATTTACAAATCACTGACGTTAAACTCACTGGTCTGTAATTCTCTGACTTATTTCTCGAATCCTTTTTAAATAATGGTACGATGTTTGCTTCTTTCCATTCAAACGGAACAACTCCCTCTTTAATGACAAGTTGAATACTCTTGCAAGTGGTATACTGATTTGATATTCTGTTTCCATTAGTAATGTTGGAGGAATCCCATCAACTCCCGGTGATTTGTTATCCTTCATTGCCTTTATTTTCCTAGCTACCAATTCTGGAGTTACAACTAACGGTCCTAAATAGTCAGATTTAGCCCCCTGAAATTTAGCATCAGCAACTGGTAATGAACTAATATCTTCTTTTGTAAACACTGAACTGAAGTAACCATTTAGGTCTTCCGCCATTAAAAACCCCTGTGATATTATATTTCCAGCACTGTCTTCTAGATGTCCAACCTTGTCTTGTACGTTTTGTTTACTCGTGACATATGCATAAAAACTCTTGCTGTCAGTTTTTATGTTACATGCCAGTTTTTGCTCATAGCTTCTTTTAGATTGTCTGATTTCAGTTGTAGCTGCATTAAGTGCCTCTTTGTATTTTGCATAGTCTTCTTCCTTTCTGGTACGCCTATAAACCCTCCACATAGTTTGTTTTAGCATTATTTTTCTAATTGCCTCTTTTGACAAGTGTTTCTTTCTACACCGTTTTCCTTGTTTTCGGAAGGGAACAAATTTATCAATGATACTCTCAATTTCATATTTTAGAATATTCCAACATTCAATTGCAGTCTTATTCATCAGAATGTTATTCCAATCTAGCTGTGCTAAGTATTTTCTCATATCTTTGTAGTTACCTTTGTGGAAGTTTCTCTTGTACGTTTTCTTATTTTTACTTTCTGATTTTACATTGATGTCAAAATGTATTTGATTATGGTCACTATTTCCCAATGGTTCAAATATTTTTACATTGTCCACTAATTCTTTTTGTGATGACAAAACTATATCTAATACATTTTCTCCCCTGGTTGGTTCTAGTACGTGCTGAGTAAGAAAGCTATCCTGGATTAAACATATAAATTGTTGATCCTCAATCCCTGTGCTCTCTAGAGAATTCCATTGTATGTGTCCATGGTTAAAATCTCCCATTATGATACATTCCCCTTTACTAACTTCCTTTATAGCGTTTTTTATTTTTGTGTTGTCCTCTTCGTTTATGTTTGGACTTCGGTAAACTAATCCAATAGTTAATTTTGAATTTCCTGAAACAATTTTGCACCAAACAGCTTCATCGCAATCTGCTTCCCTTTATAGTTTTATTTCATAAGCCTGAATAGATTCTTTAACATATAAAATAACTCCCCCGCCCCTTCTTCCTATTCGATCTTTCCTAAACATTACGTATTCTGTCAGTCCTAATTCAGCATCTGTTACATCTATGTTGGCCCATGATTCAGTTATACCAATTATGTGAGGGTCAATATCTTCTACCATAATGTTTAATTCGTTTTTCTTATTTACTATGCTCCTTGCATTTAAACATACGCATCTATAACCTTTTTCAGAGATGTTTTTCGGATGATTTGACATTGGTTTATCTGTGCTAGTGGCCTCTTGTTCTGCTTGAGACACCTCTAAGTAACCCCCCTGCACTTCTAGTTTAAAGAATGTTTACTTCCAAAAATATTTGTCATTGTACCCGAGTCGCTATCTACTGCTGCTGAAAGTTTGTCCGCGAATACTGCCGCCCCCTTTTCACTTAAATGAAGCCCATCCTTCATGTACATATCAGCCCTCCCAACAAAACTTCCCCATAAATCCACATATCCAACTTCCTCTTCCATACACAGCCTCTGGACTAACATGTTAATTGCCATCCCCCGACAATTTCGATATTTGTGACCCCTCCTGCCCATTACAGGTAAAATCCCTGACAGTATTACCTGCTCAACCCGCGTCTGTTTTAGTGTTCTGACCAACTGCCTATATTTCCTAACTATGGCAGTTGTACCCTATCTCTCTACGTTATTTGTCCCTACATGTACTAAAACAGATCCACCCTTACCCGAGCCAACGATGTTTTTTACCCTCTCAGTTATCGCCTCTATTTTGGCTCCAGGCAAGCAGACCACCACATCATCTCCCTTGTTTAAGACTCTGTCGGTCTTCCTAACTATCGAATCCCCCACAAACACCCTCGCTCTGTTCCTCACCCCCTCTATCACTGCTGCAGAATACCTCTTCCTGTCGATCCCCTCCATCACATTCTGTCCTGACCCATTCCCTTCCGTCTCCCCCACTCCCTTCTCCTTCCCTCCTGTCTCCCCTACTCCCCTCTCCTTCACTCCAGTTGTTTTCCCTCCCGTCTCCCCCACTCCCTTCTCCTTCCCTCCTGTCTCCGCTACTCCCCTCTCCTTCACCTCGGTTGTCTTCCCTCCCGTCTCCCCCACTCCCTTCTCCTTCCCTCCTGTCTCCCCTACTCCCCTCTCCTTCACCCCGGTTGTCTTCCCTCCCGTTCCTTTCCTTCCCGTCTCCTTACGTCCTGTCTCCCTATGACCTGTCACCTTCCCTCCTCTCAGCTTCCTCCCAGGCTGAGGTGAGCTCTCCCTAGAATCTCTTGTGTCTTTCCCCACTTTATCGTCTACTGTTCCCTCACCGGAACTACTGGCACAACTCCCCTGTTCCCTTCCCACCATTGCCACAACGAGCAGCCTCAGCTCTTCCAACTCCACCTCTAGTTGCTTCATCCTTGCGCATCCCCTACACTCAAAACTAAAACTATCTGCCTGGACCTCAGCCCAGGACTTCTCGCACCCAGACTTGACGAAATCTACCCAATTACTACAACTGCCACAAATTAAGTGCCTTGTGGCCTTTAACTGCCGTTTGCACGGCGCCATCATACAATTTAGTTTTAATTAGTTTGCTACGTTAGCCTTGAATAAGGCCGTTTTTGTGATCAAAAGAACACTTTAGGCTAAACATCCTGCCACCTAGCGAATACGGAGAACACTGTGTAACAAAACAACGAAGTCAGTGTGTACTAATTTACGCTAAAATCCTGCTGTTAATTCCTTTTTACCGAAAACGTTGACTACCACTATGTCAGATATTACCTTATGTATGTAATTTAAGTAAATAAATCACTTTATCTTATATATATATATATATATATATATATATATATATATATATATATATATATATATATATATATATATATATATATATATATATATATATATATATATATATAGCTAATGTAAACGATAGCACGATGCACGGGTTGAATGACCTGTAAACAAACTCCCTTTTATCACTCGTTGAGTTTGAATCCGGGAAAAAAAATACTACCTCTGTTAACAACAACGGTTTCTTAATTATGTCTACAAGAAGTTGGTGAACAATATATGTATAATGCTAATACTTATTCTAACCAATATTCACTGTTACTGACTATTCACTATGTTATCTAAATTTTCGAATTGTAAACACCCCTATTAACGCTCGCTGAATTCCCTGACAGAATCCGAAACTAACTTACTCTAAAATACTCCCTCTGACTAATAATTAACAAAACCTGTTTCCTAATATATGTCTACAATATATATGTAGACACATTATGGAACACTCCTGCTTGTCAAGTCATTATTATTTGTTTAACAACCAAGCCTAAACAATACCTTGCCCATAATATTAGCTGAAAACCAGTCACATAATTTAATTTAATAGGTTGTTATTGACACTTGATAAATCATAGATCATGCACACTAGATTTCCAGAGCATTGCGTACCAATGAAGCCTGTTTACTGTCTCTTTAAATTTACGAATTATTTTTTTCCAAACTACTATTCATATAAGTGCTTGATTTTTACCCAAACATGGCATAACTTTGTAAGGATATTTACAGTTTTTCACTTATAACATATGATTTTGGGTAAATACCCATTTGTCAGGTTTGTCAAATGTTATTGCTTATGTGACTGCTTTCATACTTCTAGTTGATAAGAATCAAGGTGAATGGCATGATTTCGACACGCCACCATAAAGGGGTATCACATGGCCAAATACCCATTGCGGCCAGATTTGAAAATGCTGATCTACGCAACGTTTCCAGTGGCTGTGACACAACCAAAATACAACTATTCTGTCCAAATTTGTTACACAATGTTGCTAATGCACTGGGCCACAAAACAAATATCACCAACTACTGTTATAGTGCAAAATGGCTACCTGCTCCCTCACATACTGGTGTCATACCCCCTCATTTTTTTTTACCAAATTTCCATTTTAATCTGTGTCATGCTATTCGTGACTGCTGCTGCTGTTTGCCTTTTTCCAAGCAAGATGCTCACTTTTTATCAAACTGTGCCTATGGGAATGATTATATCTTCTGTAAAGGTGGTAAAGGTGGAGTTGGAATAGCTGAGGTGGTGGAAGTGGAACAGCTGAGGCTGCTCATTGTAGCAATGATGGGAAGGGAACAGGTGGGTGTCACAGAATTTTATTTTTACATCCGCGTTTTAACTTGTATTAATAATAAGCATCAGTATTGTTAAATTATTACAATTTATCATAGAGCTTGCACTGTCATTTTTCGTATTTTCACAAAAGTTTAAAGGTATAGAATAAATATGGTAACCAATCATCCTTAGAATAAAAGTTGTGGTCACATTGCATAAAGGCAAGAACAGAACAGAACAACGCTAGCAAAAATATGGGCAGATGCTAGAATCAATAGAGTTTTCCCATACTCTAGTTAATATAGAACTGAATTCCTTTCGATATATGGAATCAGCAATTTATGGTTTATATTGTTCGTGAAGCTCCAGTTACCCGGTTTGTTATATTTATCATGATTAAGTATTTTAGTGAACATTTGCAAGATTATTTGCTCAATTATCGGATTACAGATAAGATGAAACATGGTTCCGTATGGTTTCTTTCACCAACCGATGAATTTCTTTAAAGGCCCAGTGCAAAACTCACGCAAAACTCCCACCTCCAATGGTATCTTGAGATTTAAATTTGACGTAGAAACACCAAGTAGCATCTCGAAATATGATTTGATTGGTTAACATACAAATCATCCAAATTTGGTTTTAGTGCCGGGAACGAATTTAAATGTTATGTGGAGTTCTGGTTTAAGTGTGTGATGATGTGTACTTTGTTACAGCTGTATTTGTAAGCTGATCCTTTGGCAACTAAGTAGAAACTTAGAATATTAATTACTAGTGAAGAAAGGATGAAATAATCCTTGTAATGAATCTGGTTGCATAATTTGGTCGATAAGTTCACTGGAGTTGAATTAGACTACAACAACTGTCATGTTAGATCAATGCCAACATGTTATTTGATTCAGGTCCACTCAAAGTAGCAGTAGGATCTTCCAGCATAAAACAAACTGATTACCTTCAGAATGTTGTTTGTCTTCTCAATCTTGAGGTACAGCTTCATGTGGACAACATTCAATATGTTGGCTTCTTTCAGAAGATTCCCATTGTCTTCCTTTACTGAAAATTAACAAGAAACATGTGCTTGTTGCTGACACATATCTAATAAGATTTAGCCAAATTTCCATCCAAAGCAACAGACAAATGGCAAATGGATAAGGAATCCCTAAGAAGTTTCACCTATGTGTGGCCATTCTTGACATATCTGTCAAATTTGTTTCTATGAATATTATTGACACTGTTGGCACTTCCACAATCAGAAGATCATTTGTTTAATTCATGTATTGTCTTCTGTGATATCCAAATGGATCAGTGAGATATGAACAAGTTACTACTCGAGTGAAATGATTACTAAATTTAATTTGCTGTAAAATCACTCACTGAAGTCCTCTTTAAACACCTTGAAGCTGGCCGTCCACTCATTGAAGCCAATGGTCAGTTCCAGGTTACAGGTGTCATATCTGACATCGCGGTCAATGTGTGTCAGTAGATGAACAACTTGAGGTCAACACAACTGATGCTAATGCAAGTCTTGTCGAAGTGACACTAGATGCTAACTCGACTCCCAATGTCAAACCATTCTGCCAATGTTAAGTACATGTTACTGCCTTGTAAGACTTTCTAAAGAACTCACAACTGATCTATGAACCCCTATACTAAACACTTGAGTTAAGTTCTGTAACATCAGTATAATGTGTTCAACATAATTGTGTTAAATTACATTAATGGGAGCACTAATAAAAACATATTAAACTACATGAAAGTAGCAATAGTGACAAATACTCTATCATCTGTGACCTGTATGAGATATAGCAATACCATTCTACCTACAATGGTCCAAATACTCCTGGTTATATCTATCAAAATGCTAAAGAAGACTTCGTGTTGAAACATCAGACAAAATGATGACAGCTGGTCATAAATTAGCTGTCTCCACCAGAAATCAATATTTCATTAAATTATTCATAAGAATACTTTCCTGAAATACTATGCCAGCACAGTAATAGTATATAAGTAATAAGCCACCACTGATAAAAATATTGTCCAACCTCAATTTCTTCCACAGCTTTCAAGATGCTTGTCTTGACCTTTTCCAAGCCGACCTGAAGAAGACGTAGCACTTTGTACAGCGTGATGGAGTACATATTGAAGTTGAAAACATCTTTCAACTTTGAGAGATCAGGAAGGCCTAGACTTTTGGCAAAGTCTAAAAAAAGATTATCAATCATAAACACAAGTTCTATTAATCATTTCTGGATGCATTAACACATCTCAGTCAATGGTAAGTACAAGGAGTATTTTGAGTTTATGTATATTCTGAACAATTAATCAGCTTAAGTTTCAATGCTAAAAACATTTGTTTTTAACATTCGGTTGATTTAAGTCCATTAATAAACGGCCATCAAGAGAACAGGTGGTATCAATGCATAGCTCAATGATTGACATATCTGCTCAATTACTATTAATGATTTCATGTAATTCAGACATTGATTTAGCTAGTGATCTGTTTTTGCTATAAATTTTGTCAAAATTAAGATAATATTTGCAAGATGAGATAGTGTAATTAAGTTGTCATGAATGTGTTTTAGTAATGAATCCTCTTACCAACAAACTGATGTGTCATTTTTTATGATAATTACTAACAAAGTTATAACATTTAGGCACACATATAATTAGCTTAACATTGCATTTGCCTCACAAGTTTACCACTGGCTTCTCATGGGGTTAAAATACATAACTTGAAGAATGACATTTCTAATTGTGATTATTTACTTTAAATATTAATAGGGAATGGAAATTTTTTGATAACTTCATGCATTTCCTTTCAACATATTTGTAACATTGTTGTTTAGATTTTATATGTTCACAGCATCCTGACTGATGTTCTTTGGTTCAGTAGATATATCTTATGTATTGCTGCACCTTGTATATATTATGTTTATGTTGACTAAAATTCAATTCAATTACATTCATGCACTAATGCAAGTATCAGTAAGTTAAGGTTTTTATACTTTTCATTTATTCACTATAAAAATGTAACTTGTACATACATCAAATGAATCTTAATAATAGGATGACACAAAAATCTCAAGCACTTATTTCCATTGTGGTCCTAAGGAAAAATCACAGAAAACATGGAACTGATATCAATAGATTCAGCCAAGACTGACAAAGAAAAAATATATATATAATAATAATAAAGGGCAAATTGCTAAAAGAATAGGTAAAATGATGGTGAAGACTAACTAACTCATAACAAACATGAGAAGTAGATACTCTATATATTAGAGTATCAAGACATCATCCCAATTGTATGTAAAGGTGAATATCTAAACAAATAGTATTACTGTTAGAATGACATTTTCTGCTGATTAGCGGCATCATTTGCTTGGCTAAATTGGTTGTTGGTTTCAACACTAACCACATAAATGAGTTTATATATTTCAGATATGAATCTGAGTATGTAAGATATATTGTCTATACTCACCCTCCAGACAAGTACGAGGTGGTCATACTCCTGCACCCATTTGGGAAGCGGCACCTTTCACTTACGCAGGTATTCAGTGAGATAGATCATCATACTTGTGCCTGTCTTTACCACAGCCACGTAAATGTGAGGATCAGAGCAACAGTCTCGCTTATGACCCACACAAATCACTGCTCCAGCCACCACCTTCGAGCAAAGTCATCATCTTATAAATATCTGCAGCACCAAGGAAAGGAACATGACATGTGGGAAAGTTCAACAAGTATTATTAAATTAAACAGCATTTTTCCTCAGCTTTTAATTAAATAATTATTTCTTAAATGTAGTATTTTGTCACTGATACATACTGACACTATGTCACCATGTAAAGATAATGATAAAATGTGAGATGAAAATAGGTTCTGAAACATCGAAAATGTTACACAAGTTTGGTCAAAACACAGTATACCAAACATACCATTGCAATACAGGAGATGGAGTGATAACTAGAATAAAATATACAATACACACTTGAGTTAGTTAGTTGGATCTAACTTACCTGTTTTTTTCAACCACATTCGGTACACACTTTAGTTTATTGGTTGCAAGGGTTATCCATGTGAAGTATCCAACAACATTCAATACACACATTAGGTGATTAGTTGTCAGGGTCATCCATGGCAAGTATTCTGGAAGCTTACCAGCTGAAGGTTTGAGGCAATCTTAAAAAAAAACCAAATGAGGTAATTAAGGACAAATGAATATGTTATATTTAGAGATAGATCTTTATTTTCTAGCAGAATTTTAGTCTTGCCATATACATGACTTGTAATCATGTCATAACATGTAAACATCAGCACTCTATGTGCACACCCCTGTCAAGCTGCAGTGGAAAAGTTTATCAATACCTACATGACACCTCATAGTAAAACGTTCATGTGGATATACTCGGTAAGGGTAATATGGACAGCAATAATCATAAAAGCAGGACAAGAGAGAAAATTACATTTCCTCTACTTTTTCATAGAAAAATATTTGATTAAATATCAGGAACCTGCTTAGTTTGAATGGAATTGTTAAATATATTTACCTCCTGTCCAACAGTGATTTCCAGCATGATTCATTTGTGACTGTAATAACCATTTCCGTCTGTTTCCCAGACACCATCACCACATGATGTCTACTCAAAGTAGTTTGGAAACTTTTCATTCACCTTTGGCCCAAAGATTTCTTCAAGCAGTGTCTGTGCCAGATTGTATCTATTGTATGTGAACATAAACATAATACATCTTACACCATGATGTATCGATAGGTATTATGTGACCACAACTCCTATTCTAAGGATGATTTGTTACCATATTTGTGCTATGCCTTTCTATAAGGTTTTTTCAATAAAGCAAATAAGGTAACACTGTCACAGCGAAAGAAGCGACTTCAAGCAGACTAACCGAACAAGTGTTGACCGTCGACTATTGCAGTGGTATCTGAATTTGTGACAACTTTGTGAAGATATAAAAAATTACATTGCAAGCTGTATGATAAATTGTAATAATTTAACAACGTTGATGCATATTATCAATACAAATTAAAACGCGGCAGTAAAATAAAATATGTGACACCCACCTGTTCCCTTCCCACCATTGCCTCAATGAGCAACAAACTGCTGTTTCACTTCCATCACCTCAGCTGTTTCACTTCCATCACCTCAGCTGTTTCACTTCCATCACCTCAGCTGTTTCACTTCCATCACCTCAGCTGTTTCACTTCCATCACCTCAGCTGTTCCACTTCCACCACCTCAGCTGTTTCACTTCCATCACCTCAGCTGTTCTACTTCCACCACCTCAGCTGTTTCACTTCCATCACCCTAATTCATTAGCAACATTGTGTAACAAATTTGGACAGAACAGTTGTATTTTGTTTGTGTCACAGCCACTGGAAGCATTGTGTATATCAGCATTTTCAAATCTGACCGCAATGGGTACCTAGTCATGTGATACCCTTTTATGGTGGCGTATCGAAATCACGGCGTTCGCCTTGTATCTTAACAGCTAGAACAGGGGTCGGCAACCTTTTTGAATAGAGGGCCAAATAAGTGACTTTGAATAGGTTAGCGGGCCACGCACGCACGTACGCACGTACGCACGCACGCACGCACACACACTCGTGGTAATTGGCACAATGCAATTATATACCTTGTATCTAGCAGTTGTATTGACCACTGTTGTAAATAGCACGTCCACGAATTATTATTATTATCGTCAAACATCAACGTCTGAATTTGAACAACAGTTGGATTATTCAAAAACACATTATTGAGGTTACGTGTTCTTGGCATGCCGCTGGTGCCATGCTGACCCGTGTGACACTGAGGCCTGTTGATGGTGATGTTGCTGCGCCACTAAGACTAAGTGGCCCACACCTGGCTGCAGACTTGTTCCTACGCGCCTCAGCTTACTTCGGTGTACTACAGGAGTTCTTCATATCGCGCATTCATGAAGAGCTTTGCTTGGCACCTCCTTAGTCTTGAACCTTTTCCATCAGCGTACAACTCCGTTCGCCATTTCGCTGGCAGGCGATGAAACGTTAGTTAAAACAACACATTATCACTCAAACACAAATAAGGTAGTAGGGTAACCTGGGGTAACACGGTCCCGGGAGATAAGACGCCCCCCACCACGTACTAAAAAAATATATCTCTGAACGTTCCAAATCTGGTGCAAAATTAAGCTAATTCTATCTGATACCCGCCCGAAAGTTCAGCAACACGAGACAGACGTAATTAAATCAGTGTGTCTTTAAACTTTTATATGCATTGATCTAATATTTTGCCAATAGTAAAATGGTGAAACTCACCACACAACGGTGTGAATCATGAATCATGGACGTAATTGGTGACATGATAATATTATTAATCAGTTGACAGATCAAACAATACAAAATGTGGAATAGTATGTTGTGCTTTGTATACATCTTATTAAGACACACGTCTCTGGGGCAAGACAGTCCCCATGCATATGGGGCAAGACGGTCCCTATGTCTTATCCCACACGCACATCATCACACTTTGTCAAATGTATTACACATGACCAATTATGTTTAATACATTGAATATAATACGAACATTGTATAATTTACGTTCTGCTAGTCCGTAGGCTGTAATTATGATGGAATATCACTAAACCAATATTAGATTATGTACGGATTGCAAGTTATGTATTATATGTTAACTTCCATTTAAATTTAAAAAACATAATGGCCTGATATGTTACTATCATACCATTTGTATATAATATACATTTTAATTTCAGCCAATAATTCGTTCATACAGTCGAGCCATGTTATAACGCGGTTGTCGGCGTCCACGACTTCGGACCGCGCTGTACGCGAGGCGCGTTAGGTGTTCTCATATCCGCCACCAGGGACCTACTAAACAACAGCAATCGCTGCCCGCTGCACCAGGCCCAAGAACGCTGTTGAAGCACCGTGTGCTTGCAGCACTGTCTTATACGCAAACATGCAGTTTATGGAACTTATTAAACGAGTATACTAGCATCAACGTGTATTATTTTGAAATGTCACACACTCTTGACTCTTGAACTGAATAAAACACATGTACGTAAATCGTTATGGATCAGCTCTACTAGGATGATGATGTACTGGACCAATAGGCCTACGAATCGAAAATAATAACGTGGACCTGAGCAGCCGAAAACGTATAAATTATGATTTGACAAACGTAGTATGTAAGCTGATAAAAAAACAGAAACGACAATAGGTAGAATTAATAATTGTTTCACTTGGTCTTTCAACTGACCGAAGCATCAATTTATTACGCACCACTTAACATCGATTCATCACTTCATGTGCGGATGACGAATTCGTATTTTTGCGCATCGGTAGAGAGATACAGATGGAACCTGCTTGGACTCGCCGAGATGCGATGGAAAAGTTTTGGTGAAACATCGACCGAAGAAGAACACAAGGTCTACTTCAGTGGCAAGAAGGACAAACACGAACAAGGCGTTGGGTTTCTTGTTCACAAAGACATCGTGAACACTGTCATGGGTTGTCGCCCTATCTCCAGCAGGCTCATCACCATCCGCCTGAAGGCAACTCCCTTCAACATGACAGTCATACAAGTTTATGCCCCAACGTCTGATTATGACGACAGTGAGGTGTAATATTTCTATGGCCAGCTACAAGAAGTCATAGAGGAAACGCCAAAGAAAGACAATCTTATTGTACTAGGAGACTGGAATGCAAAAGTGGGAAAGGATGCGCAGAACAACTGGCAAGACACTTGCGGACCTTTCTGCAACACGGAAACAAATGAGAGAGGTCACAGGCTCCTCGAATTTGCAATGTACAATGAGCTGATGCTGGCTAACACATTTGGCCCACACAAAACATCTAGAAGATGGACCTGGCACAGCCCAGATGGAAAACATCACAATCAGATCGACTACATCTTGGTGAAACGGCGCTTTCACACAGGAGTGAACATTGCCAGGACACGAAGCTTTCCAGGAGCAGATATCGGAGGTGATCACGACTTGCTGATGACATCCTTCCACATTCGCCTGAAGAGGATCAGCAAACCAAAGCCAACAAGAATCAAATTTGACATCGAGAAACTTAAGGATCCTGCTGTAGCAGAAGCATTCAAAGCAATGATAGGTGGGAAATTTGCACCACTTATCATACTGGATGACAAATATACCGACGTGAACTTGCTGACCAACACCTTCAACAAAATAGTGACCGACACAGCCCACGAGATCCTTGGAAAACACCGTCGGACAAAGAAACCATGGGTCACAACAGACATCCTAGATCTTTGTGACAAAAGAAGGGAATTGAAAAGGAGAAAATGTGATCCTGAAGGTGCAGCAAAATACAGAGAAGTCAACAAGAAGATTAAACAAGATATGAGAAGAGCAAAAGACAACTGGATAGCAGAACAATGCTGTGAAATTGAAGACAGCTTGAGCAAGAACAACAGCAAGAAGGCTTATCAAATAGTGAAAGACCTGACATCAGTGAAGAAAGGGATAATTACCACTATCCAAGACAAATCAGGGAAATGCCTGACAGAAGAACAGCAGATCCTCAATCGATGTACAGAATACTGCTCAGAATTGTACAGCCACAACACCAACGGAGACCCAGTAGTACTAAATTGTACACAGACTACTGAAGAGGACGACTACCCCATTCTTCGTGAGGAAGTGGAGGCTGCAGTAAAGTCTCTGAAAAAAGGAAAGTCAGCTGGAATTGATAATATACCAGCAGAACTGGTTCAAGCTGGGGGAGAAGCATTGATTACCACACTTACAACAATCTGCAACAAGATCTTGCAGACAGGAGAATGGCCCACCCCATAGACTCAGTCTCTGATCATAACACTTCCCAAGAAAGGCAACCTACAGATGTGCCAAAATTACAGAACAATCAGCCTCATCAGTCACCCGAGCAAAGTCATGTTGAAGATACTACTCAACAGACTCAAACCCCAGGCAGAAGAGATTATCGCTGAAGAACAAGCGGGTTTTCGAGCAGGACGGAGCACCAGTGAACAGATCTTCAACCTTAGAATCCTTTGCGAGAAACACCTTCAACATCAGCAAAGCCTGTATCATGTCTTTATAGATTTCAAGAAGGCCTTTGATAAGGTATGGCATGCGGCCCTATGGGCAACCATGAGGAAGTACAACATTGGCTCCAAGCTTGTCCGAACCATTGAACACCTATATGACAATGCCACCAGTGCAGTAACCTTCAACAGCAGCACAGGAGACTGGTTTCGAGCAACAGTCGGAGTTCGACAAGGATGCCTACTATCACCAACGCTCTTCAACATTTTTCTGGAAAGGATCATGACTGATGCTTTAGAAAACCATCAAGGCACTGTCAGCATTGGAGGCAGGACAATCACCAACCTTCGTTTTGCTGACGACATCGACGGCTTAGCAGGAGATGAACAAGAACTAGTCAATTTAGTGGAGCGCCTTGAAAAAACATCTACATCATACGGCATGGAGATCAGTGCCGAAAAGACCAAACTGATGACGAACAACACACAAGGCATCAGCACAGAGGTCAAAGTTAATGGACAGAGACTTCAGACAGTAACAAGCTTCAGGTACTTGGGATCAATTATCACAGATGAGGGTTCCAAACCGGAGATACTTGCCAGGATTGCACAGACAACAGCAGCACTAACAAGGTTGAAACCATTATGGAACGACAGAAACATCACGGTCAGTTCGAAGATAAGGCTGATGCGCTCCCTTGTCATGTCCATCTTTCTGTACGCTTGTGAAACATGGACCCTCTCAGCAGATCTACAGAAGAGGATACAAGCCATGGAAATGAGATGCTTTCGGAAGATCTTGCGCATATCATACAAAGACCATGTTACTAACGAAGCTGTCCGCAACAAGATCAAAGAAGCCATCGGACCATATGATGACCTTCTTACAACAGTTAAGAAGCGTAAACTGAAGTGGTACGGTCATGTATCACGATCATCTGGCCTTGCAAAGACTCTCTTGCAAGGTACTGTAAGAGGGGGGAGACGAAGAGGTAGACAGAAGAAGAGGTGGGAAGACAACATCAAAGAGTGGACAGGAATGGAGTTCGCTGACTCCCAGAGGGCTGTCGAGAACAGGGAAACGTGGAGAGAGCTGGTTAGAAAGTCATCAATGGTGCCCCAACGATCCTTACGGGTTATGGGAAAGTGAAGTGAAATGAAGAGCCTTGGGTTAGGAATTTGACATGTTGGTTTCGCGTCGCGAAAACGATTAAATTTACGATGTAATGGAAGCATGTCATTTCATCCAAGTGTTATGTTGGCATTGCATTTAAAACTGTTTATCTGATTTTTACGCGAGGCGTGTTTGTGAATCTCGATTGCAATTTACAAACCATCGAAGCGAAGCGAAGCGAAGCGAAGCGAGCGACAACGATTGATGTCGGCGACAGCGCAAAACAAACAACACGTTGATACTCATTCACTGACATTGTTTTCCCCTAATGTTTCTTGAGAATTGTCAAAGTAATTCTAAGTAGGTTTAAGCAAGCCCAAATGCGGGGTCCACGACCGACCGCGTTATATCCGAACCGCGTAATAACGAGGCGCGACTGTGTATAAGTAAAAACCACAGGGAGGGGGTTATAGACCGTGTTACCCCAGGTAGAGGACCGTCTTGCCCCAAGGATGGCTTTTTGGGATGTTTACTATTTTTGAAATGCAACTTAGTTAGGTTGTTTATTTACTGAAAATAGTTTTCCAATGGGTAACGCACAGATCTGTCCACAATGTGAACACATTAAATACAAGCTAAAGTTGTTTAATGGTGTGTTCCTTAGGAGGGCCGCGCTGCATACTTTCATGTCTGCATACGCAAAAGTGAATTCATTAAATATTAAATGAAGTAAAAATACATATTTGGTATATTATTATGTTCATAACGTGGACATGTTATTTTGTATACCAACGTGGCAGGGGCGGGCCGCATTTTGCACAATATCGTTGTGAGTCCGCGGGCCGCATGAAATAGCTACGCGGGCCGCAGTTGGCCCGCGGGCCGCAGGTTGCCGACCCCTGAGCTAGAAGTATGAAAGCAGTCACAGAAACAATAAAATTTGACAGACCTGATACATTGGAATTTACCCAAAATCCTGTTAAATGTGAAAAACTTACAATTTAAAAAAAGTTATGCCATGTTTCGTTAAAAAACAAACAATTATATAAATATTAGTTTGAAAAAGGTTAGTTAGTATATTATTATACATTAGTATATTTAAAGAGACAGTAAGCAGGCGTCATTGGTTTTCAATGCTCTGGAAATCTAGTGTACATTATCTATGATTTATCAAGTGTCAAAATCGAACTCTAATTAAATTATGTGACTGGTTTTCTGCTAATATTATGGGCAAGGCATTGTTTAGACTTGGATGTCAAACAAATTATAATGACTAGACAAGCAGGAGTGTTCAATAATGTGTAATGTACATATACGTTGTGCCACGACTTGATATTTGACACTTTCTCCAAAAAAAATCCATATTAATGACGATGGCAAAGATGTACTATAGCGTAGAAGACAAAGACCAGTAGAGCCTGTAGGAGACACAACATTTCCCACGCATGCACACAAACAATAGTTAGCACCAGCTAAAAAGGATAATAGCCTGGCCCTAGCTGTTCTGTTCAGTGTTTGTGTGTGCGTGTTGGGGGAAGGGGTGTTTGGAAGGGTGAGCTTTTGTTGCAGCTGCATGGATTTAAATTATTCTGTGTGTCATACTGTGTTACTAATCTTGGATAATTCTGATGTAAACTGTTTTGCCTAAAGCCCTCAGTTTTTGCCATTTTGTTTACATGCATCAAGACAGCTACAAACGCACATGTATTCTACGTGCTTTTCAATGAAATTTACATATGTCCAAATTTGCTTCTTTCATAACTGTATACCTTGCGCCTGTATACATTGGGCTATTACAGTCATTTTTACAAATACCTGTCTTAAGTTTTTACTTTGTCGTATTTCATGTGTTGTGTCACAAACTGTTGAATAATAACAGCAGATTATTTGATAAAAACGTTTTGTTTGCTTCACCCATTATAATGGGAGTTTTTAATTTTACAAAATCAGGTAGCTTTAATATATGCAATTCACAAAATTATATATTTGTATGAAGGCAATAGTGTACTCTGCTGCCAATCCTTGCTAATTGCTTTTGTAACAAATAAATGGAGTCAATATTTGTTTTTAGATATTCACCACACTTCACAACAACATGAAACAGAAGGCAGGTACCTTGAATACGTGGTAGCGCCTAACAGGCAGCAATCCAAAATTTAACTCACTGTGTCTAATCATGTTTTCAAAAGGATCGAGCTGCTGATTCATACCATTACTATACTCTCATGAAGCTTCAGTGATTGCCGCGACGTGGTTTTTATATATTTACAAAGTGGATGTTATTTATAATTTAAGTAGTTTTATATATAGCCTTTGGACAGACGCCAGCCATCCGTGACGCCTACACATTTTGTGGACCAGAAGTCTTCTTAGGCCTAAAAAGCAAGTGACCTAATTCGGTTCATTGCAATTACCAAGGCTCTTTGTTTCGCGATGCGTCTACTGAACATCATTCGGACTTTGCACCCAGATTCTATGGGTGTCACTCCGCGATTACCGGATACATTACATGCATTGATCAGACGATTGAGACTATCCGGCCTTCGCAAATAACGTGTGATTCAAACACGCATTCCACAACGCTTCGATGTTGTTCCGCGGGCTGTAAAAGATGCAAATGTATCCCAGCTGATTAACCTGCGTGTCATTAAACACCGTGAACGTGACATTCCACTGACAATATGTTATCTTAACTCTCGTTCAGCAAAGAACAAAGCTCTGTCGGTGGCAGATTTTGTTGTTTCCCTGGACATCGATGTGCTAGCCTTATCTGAGACATGGCTAGGAACCGGCACTAACCATCAGATTATAAACGAACTCGTGCCATCTGGTTACACAACACATCTCTTGACCCAGTGAGAAGCGCGATGGAGGTGTGGCCGTACTCTATAAAGCGGATTGACCATTAAGACCTTGGATTCTACACGGAATGGCATGTTCACACATTTCGAACATATGGACTGTATGGTCGTTTCCAATTATGTGAATGTGAGATTGTGCATCTTGTACCGCCCGCCTCCCTCTAAACGAAACGGTTTTAAGAACAGTGTGTTTTTCGACGAGTGGAGTTTGTATTTGGACCGACTTGCTGTTTAACAAGATTTGCCATCCAAGCCAAAGGCCCAGATGGCAAGTGGACAAGGAAGCCATTGGCTTATCGAGAGTCCAACAATGTTCACCTACTTATAACCCGCCCTCCTGATATATGTGTCAACCTTGTTTTTAAACATATTAACGCTGCTAGCAGTTACACAATCTGTAGACAGTTTGTTCCATTCATTTATTGTCCTCTGTGAGAACGAGTGCTTCCTGATGTCCAATCTACATTGATCCTTTACTAATTTTACCTCATGTCCTCTAGTTCTGCTATCCTTCTTGAGTGAGAAAAACATATTCCTATCAATATTTTCATACCCATTCAATATCTTAAAAACTTCAATCTGATCTCCTCTTAACTTCCTTGTCTCTAGAGTTGTTAAACCACATTCTTTCAGGCGTTCTTCATAACTAAGGTCTCTAAGTTCTGGAATCATTTTAGTTGCTCTCCTTTGTATGCGTTCAAGCGTATCTATATCCTTCTTACGATATGGTCTCCATGCTTGTATACAGTATTCTAAATGAGGTCTAACTATTGCTTTATAAAGAGGTATAATTAACTTTTTTCCCTTGTATGTTATGTTTCTTCTAATCAATCCAAGAATTTGATTACCCTTTGAAGCTGCAATACCACACTGCTCTGAAAGTTTCATATCAGCGCTTATTGTAACTCCTAAGTCCTTTTCTTTTACAGTAGTACCAAGAACAGTAGCTCCCATTTTATAGTTTACATTCAAGTTCCCATGTCCTGTATGTAGGCATTTACATTTCCCAAAATTGAACTACATCTGCCATTTCTCATACCATTTCACTAATCTGTCTAGATCGTTTTGTAAATGTTGTTTATCACCATCAGTATTAACCTTTCTAAACAGTTTTGTGTCGTCCGCAAATTTCAGTACGTTACTTGTTATATTCTCGTCCAAGTCATTGATATAAATTAAGAATAATATAGGTCCTAATACTGATCCTTGAGGTACACCACTCAAAACCGATTTCCAAATTGAAACTTCGCCATCTACTACAACTCGTTGTCTTCTGTCAGTCAGCCATTGTTCTATCCAGTCAGTTATGCTATCCCCGATACCATGGGCTTTTAATTTAAGTAGCAATCTTTGATGCGGCACTTTGTCAAAAGCTTTCTGAAAATCTAAGTAGATAATATCTACTGGCGATCCCTCGTCTATCCACTTAGTGATTTCTTCCAAAAAACATAACATATTTGTTAAGCATGACCTCGCTTTAAGGAATCCATGTTGAGATGAATTTAATAATTTATGTTTAACGAGGAAGTCCACCATATGGTCTTTAATTAACCTTTCTAATAATTTACAAATCACTGACGTTAAACTCACTGGTCTGTAATTCTCTGACTTATTTCTCGAACCCTTTTTAAATAATGGTATGATGTTTGCTTCTTTCCATTCAAACGGAACAACTCCCTCTTTTAATGACAAGTTGAATACTCTTGCAAGTGGTATACTGATTTGATCTTCTGTTTCCATTAGTAATTTTGGAGGAATCCCATCCACTCCCGGTGATTTGTTATCCTTCATTGCCTTTATTTTCCTAGCTACCAATTCTGGAGTTACAACTAACGGTCCTAAATAGTCAGATTTAGTCCCCTGAAATTTAGCATCAGCAACTGGTAATGAACTAATATCTTCTTTTGTAAACACTGAACTGAAGTAACCATTTAGGTCTTCCGCCATTAAAAACCCCTGTGATATTATATTTCCAGCACTGTCTTCTAGAGGTCCAACCTTGTCTTGTACGTTTTGTTTACTCCTGACATATGCATAAAAACTCTTGCTGTCAGTTTTTATGTTACATGCCAGTTTTTGCTCATAGCTTCTTTTAGATTGTCTGATTTCAGTTGTAGCTGCATTAAGTGCCTCTTTGTATTTTGCAGTCTTCTTCCTTTCTGGTACGTCTATAAACCCTCCACATAGTTTGTTTTAGCATTATTTTTCTAATTGCCTCTTTTGACAAGTGTTTCTTTCTACACCGTTTTCCTTGTTTTCGGAAGGGAACAAATTTATCGATGATACTCTCAATTTCATATTTTAGAATATTCCAACATTCAATTGCAGTCTTATTCATCAGCATGTTATTCCAATCTAGCTGTGCTAAGTATTTTCTCATATCTTTGTAGTTACCTTTGTGGAAGTTTCTCTTGTACGTTTTCTTATTTTTACTTTCTGATTTTACATTGATGTCAAAATGTATTTGATTATGGTCACTATTACCCAATGGTTCAAATATTTTTACATTGTCCACTAATTCTTTTTGTGATGACAAAACTATATCTAATACATTTTCTCCCCTGGTTGGTTCTAGTACGTGCTGAGTTAGAAAGCTATCCTGGATTAAACATAGAAATTGTTGATCCTCAATCCCTGTGCTCACTACAGAATTCCATTGTATGTGTCCATGGTTAACATCTCCCATTATGATACATTCCCCTTTACTAACTTCCTTTATAGCGTTTTTTATTTTTGTGTTGTCCTCTTCGTTTATGTTTGGACTTCGGTAAACTAATCCAATAGTTAATTTTGAATTTCCTGAAACAATTTTGCACCAAACAGCTTCATCGCAATCTGCTTCCCTTTCTAGTTTTATTTCATAAGCCTGGATAGATTATTTAACATATAAAATAACTCCCCCGCCCCTTCTTCCTATTCGATCTTTCCTAAACATTACGTATCCTGTCAGTCCTAATTCAGCATCTGTTACATCTATGTTGGCCCATGATTCAGTTATACCAATTATGTGAGGGTCAGTATCTTCTACCATAATGTTTAATTCGTTTTTCTTATTTACTATGCTCCTTGCATTTAAACATACGCATCTATAACCTTTTTCAGAGATGTTTTTTCGGATGATTTGATATTGGTTTATCTGTGCTAGTGGCCTCTTGTTCTGCTTGAGACACCTCTAGGTAACCCCCTTGCACTTCTAGTTTAAAGAATGTTTACTTCCAAAAATATTTGTCATTGTACCCAAGTCGCTATCTACTGCTGCTGAAAGTTTGTCCGCGAATACTGCCGCCCCTTTTCCACTTAAATGAAGCCCATCCTTCATGTACATATCAGCCCTCTCAACAAAACTTCCCCATAAATCCACAAATCCAACTAAGAACTAATGTCCCGTGTGATAACAACATCCAAACTAATAACTAATGATGTAATCATAACAGGTGACCTCAACTTCCTCCTCGACAACGTTAACGATGCAGATGCGGTGCGCTTCAATGGCATGTTGGAAGCTCACGGGTTGGTACAACACATGGTGGGACCTACACACAAGAAGGACCATACTTTGGATGTTGTTATCACACTGGACATTAGTTCCTTGTTGATTGGTATGCCAACAGTTTGTGAGCCATGTCTTGGAGACACAAAGGGTAACCCTTCCGGCGACCATCCGGCTGTGTGTTTTAGAATTAACTTAACGAAGCCAGACAGCGTTCGCCAGCCGGTCACTTTCAGGAAGCTTCGGGACATTTGTATGCCCGAATTTATCAAGTATTTAACGCCAATTTTGAACGACACTGATAGGCCGCTAAATGAACTTGTACACGCCTATACTACGGGAATTGAAGCAGTTGTCGACCAACACGCTCCCGTCCAAAGAAAGTCGATAACACTGAGACCAAACGCGCAATGGTATTCAGACGAACTGAGACACGCCAAACACGCGTGCAGGCAAGCAGAGAACGTATGGCGGCGAACCAAACTTACCGTTCATCGACAGCTGTTCAGGGAGCAATGCAACGCAGTCAACAAACTGATGATCAGTGCCAAGAAAACATTATTTTCTGTCAGAGACTGCTGCAAAGATCAGAAACAGCTGTTCAAATTAACGTGTCATTTGATGGGTAACACGGGACAGGTAATCTTACCAACCCATGAATAGGCCGAACAGTTAGCGACTATTTTTGGTGACTTTTACACTGACAAAGTGGCTACCATCCGAAGAAACATCAACATCGGCAACACAAGTGACATCTACGAAACTGCATTGGACAGTGACGTCAAGTTTGACGGAATCCCGCTACAAAGGTTTCTGCCAGACACCCATGACGAGGTGAAGCGAATAATCACAAATTCGCCCAACAAGTCATGTGACTTAGACCCGATCCCTACGCTGCTTTTGAGGCAGAGTCTGGATCATTTCGTGCCGTTGATTACAGCCATTATTAACAAATCGTTGGCAACGTCAATGCTACCCGCGTGTTTCAAACGTGCAGTTGTGAGACCATTGCTTAAGAAGACAATTGAGTCACTCCTCTCAGTGGGGTGGTCTGAGGCCAAAGTGAAGGAGCTGGGCTTCTTCATGGACCTGTAGGACATACACGACCCCTCAGTAACAATTCAAGGTGACACTGAAGTTAAAATCATGGGATTAAATGTGTGTGGCTTATGCAGCAAAACACAACTGGGAATATTGGACCAATATATACAGGAGTTTGACTTTGTTTGTCTTAGTGAAACTAAAACTGATGCCATTGAAGCTGACCATTTTCAAAATTTCACACCAATTGCAATGGAAAGAAAATGTAAGAAACATAAATATGGAGGGATCCACGGAATATGTGTACTAGTAAAGAAGAAGTACAGTAAATATATACACACAGTCCAGGAAACATGCTCTGAAAGTGTACTGTGGCTCAAAGTAGACAAAGAAGCCTTTGGTCATGAGTTTATTCTAGGTGCAGTGTACCTACCGCATGAAGATTCTATCCACTGTCACGATGAAATTTATGATAATGTTGCCAATGATGTTGTTGCCATGAATTGTATGTATGATGTACCAATACTTTTGATAGGTGACTTCAATTCTAGGACAGGAATTATAGAAGACTTAATTTCTATTGATGATGTTGTAGCAAATACATGTGGCATTGAATTAGCTAAAAATGATATTTTTGAATCAAAACACAAACTGGAATGCCTAGGGATCACAACAGAAAGACACAACCTAGACAAAGTAGTAAATGACAATGGCTATAAACTCATTGAATTGTGTAAAGGTCTGGATATGAAAATAATCAATGGAAGGTTTGGTAATGATCAGGGTGTGGGTGACTTCACATGTCAAAATGCTTTGGGTAAAAGTGTAGTTGACTATGCTGTAGCATCCACTTCCCTTCTTTCAAAACTAATAAATTTTCAAATTGATACCTTTGATAAATGCTTGTCTGATGTGCATACTCCCATATGGGTGACACTAAAATTTGATGGAAAACCCCAGAATTGCCCAGTTGCTGATAATGTAGTAAATGTCATGGTTAACACCAACGAATATTATAAGCCAGTCAGCACAAGATGGAAGCCAGAAAAAGCTGGAGAATACAAAACTAATTTCAATGAACAGGACATTGCTAATCTAGAAGCCAAACTAGAAAGTGTTGAACTAAATTCCCTATCACAGAGGGAAATGGATGGTCTGGTGAAAGATATGTGACATATATTTAACTACTGCAAAGAATACTGGTATTTGCAAAGAACCAACATATGTAACACATCTTAATAAAACAACAAAGACTAACCATGTAAATAACAAACCCTGGTTTAATGAAGAATGCCGAACAAAGAGAACAGAATATTTGAGAGCCAAAGGTAGACTAAAGAAAATTAAAAGTAATGAAGCAAAAGTAGAGCTAAGAGAAATGGCCAGTGGCTATAAACGCTTTATCAAAAAAACATCAAAATGTTACTATAACAATTGCACCAAAACTTGCGAAATCTAAAACATAGTAAGCCTGCAGAATACTGGGACATACTTAATAAAGCAAGTAACAGCAAAGAAAAATGTGGACATATTTCACTGGATACATTTAGGAGCCACTTTGAAAAACTTGGTGAAAAACCTGAAAGTGAAACAGCCACAGTGGATAGTGAGATACCTTTTGATACAGGAAAGATTATGCAGTCAATCAATGAACATATAAATAGACCATTCACACAAGATGAAGTAGTAACTTTAATTAAAAAACTTAAAAACAAAAAGGCATGTGGTATTGATAATGTTATAAATGAGTACTTGAAAAACAGCCCCACATAACTAATTGTACTTATTGTTAAAATGTTTAATCTAGTTCTATTATCTGGCATTGTGCCAACTGACTGGTGCATTGGGATCATTAAGCCCATTTACAAAAAGAAGGGGTCAATAGATGACCCAGACAACTATCGTGGCATTACATTATTAAGCTGCATAGGCAAGTTGTTTACAGCCTCCATCAATACGAGACTGACGACATATCTAGATGAAGCAAGTATCATAGGTGAAGAACAGGCAGGGTTCAGAGAGGGGTATTCTACCCTTGATCATATATTTGCTTTACACTCATTGGTTGAATTTTATTTGACTCGCCGCAAAAGGCTTTATTGTGCCTTCATCGATTATAAAAAGCATTTGATCTAGTAGACAGATCTTCACTGTGGTCCAAGCTAATTGCTTGTGGTATTAATGGCAATGTGTTGAAGGTTATATACAACATGTATGAAAATGCTAAGTCATGTGTAAAACAGGGCCAGGCCCTGTCAGATTTCTTTTCATGTGAAGTTGGTGTGCTGCAAGGAGAAAACTTGTCTCCTTTGTTATTTGCTATTTACCTTAATGATTTTGAACATTCAGTTAGCCGTAATTACAAGGGACTTGACATGCTGACTGGTGAAATTCATAACAACCTTTGTGATGATGATGTAGAAGTTTTCTTGAAAATGTATGTTTTACTCTATGCTGATGATACTATTGTTATGGCAGAAACACCTGAAGATTTGCAGTCTGCCTTAAATGCTGCATGTGATTATTGCCAAACATGGCACCTAACTGTTAATACCAGTAAAACGAAGGTAATTATTTTCTCACGTGGAAAGGTCAGATCACACCCAGACTTCTTGTTTGGGCAAAATAAACTAGAGGTAACTGATAGTTACATATATTTGGGAACCAATCTAAACTATAATGGATTGTTTAACAAAGCCATAACGAAACAAGTTAATCAAGCTAGGCGTGCAATGTTTAACCTCACAACTAAAGCGAGGAAGCTAGATTTACCTATAGACATACAGTGTGAGCTGTTTGACCAGCTTATAATGCCAATTTTACTATACGGTTGTGAAATATGGGGTTTTCAAAATCTAGACCAGATTGAGAGATTCCATAGAAAATTCTTGAAAAATCTATTAAAACTGAATAGGAGCACAGCAAATTGTATGGTATATGGAGAAGTTGGCAGACAAAATGTGACAGCAGTTATAGAAAAGAGAATGATAAACTTTTGGATACATATAATTGACGGCAAACAAAGCAAGCTATCTAATGTTATGTTCAGGCTTATGAAAAGTCTCCATGACACAGTTGATTTTAAATCAAAATGGATTATAAAAATTAAGAGTATCATTGATGGATGTGGACTAACTAACATGTGGCATGACCATAGTATAGTAAATATAAAATGGTTGAAGCATAACTTGGAACTCAAGATGAAAGATATTAACATACAAACATGGTTTCGAGAAGTATTTAACATATTTGAGCCCAACTGACAGATTTAATTTATGTAAATTTCGCTGTGGAAATCACAAATTACCTATTTCTGTTGGTCGTTATCTCCCTGGAAATGCCCAGAGGCTATGTCACTTATGCAATACTGGGGACCAAGGTGACGAATATCATTATGCACTTGTATGTCCATCTCTAATGGAAGAAAGATCGAAATACATAAAAAAAATACTTCAGAATCAGACCTAATACTCTGAAATTGAACCAGGTGTTCAATGTACACAATGTGAAACAGCTGACAGATCTGTCCAGATTTATTAAATCATGACAAAGTTTATCTAATTAACAAAATGCCTTATTAAAACAGTGAACTGCGTAGAAGTAAAATTGTAGCTCATAGTTAATTTACTGTTCATATTATTACTTACTTTAGTTCAAACTGTGCAATATATACATAGTTTATTTTATTTTACATTACTTAAATTGCATGTACTGATTATATAGAACATACTTTATCCAATAATGACACTAGATGTATTATGCACTGTAACTAGATGATTTACATACTGTAAATATGTTTTATACAATATATGTCCTATGTATTGTAACCAGATGTTCTACTAAAATGTACTGTAGAGAGAAACTTCTCTCATACTCCGCAAGGGGTCGTAGGGAAATAAAAGTCATTGTCAATAAAAGTCATTGTCATTGTCATTGACACTCACAGTGTATTCCATGTCACGCTGCAAGTTTTCATCAACGAGCTGCAACATCTCGGGGTCTGTCAGATCTAACATCCAAGGTCACCAAGCTGTTTGTCTCGGCTCTGTTTGTTGCAGTCACATCGACATGGACAAAGTCGGTGCAGATGGAGTGTTGTCTCTCGAAGGAATTGACAGATGGAGCTATGTTCTTCTCTGTGTGTAGAACAATCTTCCTGTCACTGGGGCCTAAAACATTAAGGGTCTATTAGGATGTAAGTGATGTAAGAGAGTTGAAAGATGGAACTATGTTCTTCTCTGTGTGTAGCACAACCTTCCTGCTACTGGGGCCTAAACATTAAGGGTCTATTAAGATGGAAGTGATGTCTCTCAAGAGGGTTGAAAGGTGGAACTATGTTCTTATCTGTGTGTAGCACAACCTTCCTGCTACTGGGGCCTAAACATTAAGGGTCTATTAAGATGGAAGTGATGTCTCTCAAGAGGGTTGAAAGATGGAACTATGTTCTTCTCTGTGTGTAGCACAACCTTCCTGCTACTGGGGCCTAAAATATTAAGGGTCTATTAGAATGTAAATGATGTCTCTCCAGAGGGTTGAAAGATGGAACTATGTTCTTCTCTGTGTGTAGTACAACCACCCTGCTACTGGGGCCTAAACTATTAAGGGTCTATTAGGATGTAAGTGATGTCTCTCCAGAGGGTTGAAAGATGGAACTGTGTTCTTCTTTGTGTGTAGTACAACCACCCTGCTACTGGGGCCTAAAATATTAAGGGTATATTAGGATGTAAGTGATGTCTCTCCAGAGGGTTGAAAGATGGAACTATATTCTTCTCTGTGTGTAGCACAACCTTCCTGCTACTGGGGTCTAAAATATTAAGGGTATATTAGGATGTGTGTAGTACAACCACCCTGCTACTGGGGCCTAAACATTAAGGGTCTATTAGGATGGAAGTGATGTCTCTCAAGATGGTTGAAAATTGGAACTATGTTCTTCTCTGTGTGTAATACAACCGTCCTCCTACTGGGACCTAAAATATTAAGGGTCTATTAGGATGGAAGTGATGTCTATCAAGAGGGTTGAACGATGAAGCTATGTTTTTTTATGTGTGTAGTACAACCTCCCTGCTACTGGGGCCTAAAATATTAAGGGTATATTAGGTTATTTGATTTGCAACTTAAATACTAGCAACTGTTGAATGACACTGCTGGATTTCTCATTTGTACTGAGTTAGTGTGCAATCATGAAATATAACATTATATATTTACCTGTAGGTTTTCTGTATATGTTGACAAGATAACTTTTTATGTCAGATTCTGGGTCAGCAAATTGCTTCCAGGTGCTGGCAACAGTGAACGCCTCTGAGGAGTACCCCTCATCCTCATTGGGGTCCTTGTCGTCTTTCACAACACCCCTCACTGGGGTTGTCTGGTCAACAGACAGTGCAACAAATGTGGGGTGACGTCCATGTCATTCAGAATGATGAAGACAGGAGAATAACTTCTGTGAAAGAGATTTTAATGTGACACATTCTATAAATAACACATTAGACCCTGCTGTACTTATTTAATAAACCATTGCTTATAGACACATTGATGCATGTAAGTACATACAGTTGTACCCTACCTCCATCTGAGTTCACCGTCACGTTCCTTTCAACGAGTCCTCAAGTGACTGCGGTGACACTGACAAAGTAGACAGCTTTGTGTTTAAGTGTAGGCTGCTCAAACACTGACTTGTCACACCATATGACAGTCATGTGTAAGGTACAATGTCATCTGAGCCAGCAGACGTCCTCAGGGTGATTAAATATTTGGCTGAAAGAAAACCACGCATAGTGCAGTACAACTTTTGAACTGATTAACAATACAAAACACCATTATATCTATATCACAATAGTCACTCAGTGACATACCTATAACTACTTTGAATGAACCATAGGTAAGTATTATACTTCTGTTCACACTCTTTCCAATAAACTATTACTTATACCTAAATTCCAAATGCTGCAAAATTTTTTATTTTCATTATCATGAATTTGTACTGTTATTGGAAATAAATTATCAATTGATCTATCTATTTTGCAAACACTGAAACATTGTGTTAACAGCTAATTTCTTTCTGCTTCAGTGCAGTTTATGCTTGAATAAACCAACATATTTTAGTTTAATATTCAAATTCACTGATTTTAAAAAGTATTACACAAATGACTGAGATCAACAGTCTGCCCATTGCTGCAGGGAGCAACAAAAAGGGTACAGACCACCATAATTTGACAATATTTTCCCACCCTGTAAACATATTCAGTCCACTCTCTGGGTCTCCAAACCCGTTCCAGTTGGCACATTATTGAGAGGAAGATGACTGGAAGCAGATATCCTTTTTTAGGTTGTCACCATCATAAACAAGAGCATTTGTCCGTATTAGTGACGAACACCGACCACGCTCTAATCACAACCAACTTAAGCAGAACGCATTCTGTTTGATCTGGCTTTGTCAGAATACTTCATACTGACCAACCAACATTGCTGCCACCTGCAGGTGGTAAAAGCTCTGGTAAACCACTGGTCAACATGCCAATCGAGACAGTGTCATAGGAAACAAGTAGACAATGACAAGAGCATTTGCCCATATTGCTTTCATCTTCTTCGTTATCGTTTTTGTTTGATAATATACATATTTGCTTGTCTCTGCTGCGAAACAACCGGCGTTGACAAGTTCTTGTTTGGTTTAGATTTGTCAGATGGACATGTACTCAAGTGTCATATGTTGGTTTTGTTCACAAGTCGGTAAGTCAAACTAGACCTAGATGTACTAGCATCACTACTGGAATGATAATGGAACAATACAATGTTCAAATTTTCCTGTTTGCCATGACAGTTTTAAAGGTTAGAAAGAACTGTTAGCATAGAAACAGTTACTTACCTGGGTTACTTACTCGGCAGTCCGAGTGGGAATGCGACTCCGATGGTTGTCCATTCAGGGGCTGATGCCAGGTGTTGATGGGGATCATTGTGTGGTAGAATGTCATCTCCACACCTGACAGTGTACCTTAATGTTTGCTCTAAATTTTCGTAAATATTTTACATAAATACAAGTTATTTTCAACACACACGCACACACCCACAAACACACACAGGCATGCGCACACACACACACGCACACACACGCATGCACGCACACATATATGGATACAGGATTTGACAGCTTAATAAAAATGTTATAATGATTGTATGAATTAGATTAGCATGCTTATTAGTGAATAAAACTCCTTCCTGATTTCTGACAATGCGATCTTGCTTCGTGTTTATCCATTATTCACTTGTGTTACACTTCACAAAATGTAACTGGCAGAATCCAAAGTAACAATTTAATAAGGAATTAGCCAACTATGCAAATTACAAAGGAAATAAGCATATATAACAAACAAAGTCATACAATTAAATGGGATCGGGATAGTCCAACGGGCCGAGATAGAAGGCTCTTTACACCCTAAACTTACAGATATGCAATGGTATCAAAATCAGAATATAATCGTGTTATAACGTTAGAGATCACACGATCCTAAACCAAATTTACTCAATCAGCTGCGTTTACCTTGCTTAACAACGAATGCACATGCATTTTTAAACAGTTTCGTACATACATGTAATATTTATCTAATGTGACTTTAGCGCTCTAAATAATATTTATCTAATGTGACTTTAGCCCTCTAAACGCAAGTTATAGCAAACATCTGCAAATACATACTTTCGCAAGAAAATTCAAAACCACTTTACAGGGTTTTTGTTAAGTGTGGTTATATCAGGGATCATGAACCCCAAAGCAAGGATCACTTATTATGCTCGGTCTGTGGCCGAGTCACTACATATCAAAGACCACTGTGGACACACCAGGAACTTATATATGTAATTGTACCTTAAAACTTCAGGAGTTTATGTAGCAATAAAAAATTGCTGTTTTGCCTAATCACCTTTTTCTCCCAAATAGGCCAATAATGCCCATGTTCATGACTGTTTATTAGTGTGTAACAAATTAATGAAAATATTAAGAATTATCGCACAGCAACAAATAGCAAAGGTTACCAATAGTACCTTGTTGACATGAACATTGGAAATGGTCGTGCATCCAAACTTCCTTCATTTCCAAATTGAAAAAAAACTTGTATTACATAACTGTTGAAATGTACATTGTTTGCCACAATATGTCACGTAATTGTTCTGCTTAGGTGTTTGTTAACGGGGATTATTCAAGGTTGATTTGGAAGCACTTGCTTCTTTGTCACACATTTTTTTCAAAAGGAAACAAGTGACACTAAGTCACCAAATAATCAACGTCATAAACAGTGTAGTAACGTAGGCAAGAATTGTTGCGCCGAGCCAGTCACTATACGTAATATAATAAGCCATTTTCACAAAAATCTGAAGAAACTTTTGCATAAGACATCCATATTCTAAATCACTAACAATTATTTCATCATTGCAGTGCAAACAAATTGTTAGAAAAGTTGTTTTTAATGAAAATATTACGATTATCGAACGACACAAATTATATTAATACTGTTATGTACTAGTCTATAACCTAGGGCCTAGGCTATAGCGAATGGTGCAGTAACCAGCAAGTCATTTTTATAAATACACAGTCAAATAGTCCGTAGAATTGTAGATAATTACTGTGCCGTAATATGCACAAGAGAGCAAAGCAATAGCATGTTTTGTCCGATATCCCCAAAACACCGCATCGTCACTTGATCCTTGTTGCCATTTCATGGCAGTGTAGACATTTTGTGTGTTTTTCGCGGCTCAATACCCCGTCGACTCCCGGTGTATTTGTGTTTACAATGAAATGGGGACACGCTCATGCAGACCTTTCTCTGTTTCTATAAATACACCAACTACTTGGTAGGTTGGTAACGGGCAATCCAATTTTATTCATACCCAACAAGGATTGCCACTGTGCACACAATAATAGTGACAAAGTCTGCCACAAATTGTGCACAGCCTGGTATATTACTGATTAAGCTGGTGTGTATGACCAATTAGTAAACAAAACCAGATAAGATTTAACATTAGTGATATTTTCTACTGTAGCTAGCAACTGCCGAAGACAGTCTTTACCAAAAACCCTTGCTGCTCTTATACAAAGCGACAGCATACAAAGAAGGAAAAGATACCTATGTGCAGATAAGCATACATAATGATATGTATATAGTGCTAGGTAGAGTATTTGCAATGATATACACAATAGTGGGGGAATAAACCCCCCGACCCCACCTGTGTGCAGGTGGTGGCCCAACCCCCACTAAAGGGATATAGTGCCAGACTGGGTCACTAGTAGGGGTTCACCACTTGCCAGCATCATACGCTAACCAGTTCCGTAAAACTCTGGCAATAATGGAATATTCAGATGCTATTTAAGTATAATGTTGGCCAAGTTCAGTGAATTTAACATTTCGGGATATGCTTTAAGAAACGTTACCTTTTCTTGTAAGTTTGCTTTTAAAAATGCCCTAAGGACGACTGTCTCTTAGACATCTTATTTTGCTGAACTATCGCCGCCGTGTCATGGTTGCCAATCTGTCCACTAGGCACTTGGCAGACTGTCTACTAACTTTGACCCTCAAGTAACGCTACGAATTGTGGGGAATAAATATGCTTTGGCGACGCGTAAAATGTCTGTGCGAATGATTTAAAAACTGCCGTTTATTAACGTAAAATGACATTTGCTGACCGGCGCTGGTTTGCTGCCACATGTCGTGATATTCAACAATCGCTGACCTGTCTGTTTTTAGAACGTCGACGCTGCAATGATTTACGCAAAAGCAGGTTGGTCATTAGCCGATGCGACAGATGATAAAAATCGTCCTTCCTCTACGATAGCCGGGTAAATTACCTGGGTCTCGGCTCTTAGGAAAAACCCTGTGTTTATTTAACATCCCTCTCGCCTGATGTAAACATAAAGTTCACACTCATAACACTATGCTTCCTGGCAGCAAACACGAATAAGTACCTCTGTCAAATTTCCACCAACAACGAGGATTCCATAACAACATTCTCAGCCATGCTGACTAGAAACCTGCCACAATTCCCCATGTTCTCAACCGCAAAAAAACAAGATGATGCCAACTAAGCCCCATACCCTATCTCTATTATATCTGTGTGGACTTATAATACAAGCAGGGGACCTTCATCCAAACCCTGGTCCCACCTCAGATCTCTCTCCAAAATATCTATGTGGCACCAGCAGCCATGAGGTACATGATCACCACCATGCCATACAGTGTGACGAATGTGACTGTTGGTACCATACTGCATGTGTCCAAATTAATGACACCACATACCATACGAACGAATAAAATATCAAACTCTTGAGTGCTGAATAAGCGTCCCTATGCGCGTACTTATTTGATGAAAAATGCCACCCTATATGCACCTTATTTGGCACTATTCTATTATTAAATTTAAACATTTGTGCCAGCCTATATTCTCCGGTAATCGTGGCAGGGTATATTTTTTAGGAGAGCAATCGTTCTCACTCCCTATTGCTAGCGCTAATCAATCATCCACGTAGCGGTTTACCGCTCGCGCTAAAGGGTTCAGGATACAGTTACATTTCCCATTGGTGGCCATGTTAATGTTCTGCATGATTATAAGAAAACTTTACCATCAAAAACTCTGAAATTTCTTACCTGCCGTTATCATCATTTCATTGACATGTTAATCGAGTTTAGTCAAAATTAGAAATTTCTAACTCTTTTAAAATGGCTGAGCGTGTCATGTCCGTCAATGTTTACAATTTCTTCATGAATTACTATGCAAACGTGCCTTGTGGTGAAAAAATTACCAAAAATCCTTCCGCCTATTGAAATCATCTAAAAGTCCTGGGCACAGACCACAGTCACTTTTCCCATAGAGGACCATTATAACATTCTTGCGCCTACATTGAAAATTTATCCTACACTTTTTTTTAAATTCACAGAAAATGACAGACCCACTAAGACACCTGGTGTGTAAAATTCGTGAAAATGACATACCTCCTTTTCGCACAAATTGCTTCAAAGCATGACGCCCGTGCATTTCTGCCATGAAATTCCCCAGTTTCCAAAATAACAGCCACTGTGTCATTACGCAACTGGTATACCTACTGACAAATGGCATCATTTCAAAGCTTAGATGCTACTGTGCACAAAACATCACTTCCACTCACTCATCCACACAATTTCTGCTCTCACAAATAAACCCTATCTGCACAATGAATTTTTTCCTTGCGATTATTTATGTATGTAATGGCGGATGGATTCTGACTGTGGTCCTTGCCTAATTAATTTCCGACATCTCACAAACCGTCACGAAAGTTATACCAAATCAAAGAAAAACATTTATCTCGATAAATCACAGAAGGAAATCCACATCGCAATGCTACACATTAATTGATATGTCACCGAGACTTGCCCCCGTATGTGAGGGGAAGAATTTCGAGTGGGCTGAGTTGCACATATGCACTTTAGTCATAAAGCCCACACTGCTTGCTGTGCCAGAGATATAGAAAATCTTACAAGTGTTTCACAAAATATGAGGTATTTTCATCAATACAAAACTAAAATTGTCAACTAATTTTTTATTAAAATATTTTATTATTTTTTTTAATATGCACTGTTTTTGGGCAAAAAGCTATCATTTCTGTGTATTTCACAACATTGATAGATAATATTGAGCGTTCAAACTACAACGAATTATGGTATGTGTGAAAACAAGCTATATATCTGACAAGTTTTCATGTGAACATTTGGCATTTCTGACACGGATGACCCGATTTCAAGTCACTGAAGGTGCCAACTGCCTGTCAATGAGACAGAACAGAATGCTGCCTGTTTGGGGCTTTTGAGTGTCTCCTGTTGCAACTACAGTGAAGATAAGCCTACTTTTTGGTAAAGGTGCATTAACCTGGCCGAAATTATTAACGCTATTAAATGACATTTTTACCTAATTTTTTCGATGTTAATGTGTTCTTTGCATCATTCCCTATCGGATCAGGTACAAAACGGACGTATATTTGCAAAAAAATATTGTGTTTGAGCGCACTTTTAGTGCCCAAAACAACGCTATACCGGCAATAGCTGGTGTTCTTAATATGGCGATCATCCGAAATGTGCTGTAACAATATCACGGTGGCATAAGAACCGGAAAGGCGATTTCGCTGTCAAATATTTCGTACCGCAGTATAAGAAAATACGAAAAATAGAAGCAAAAGTGCAATTTAATGTTACGAAAAACTCTAAAAATCGACAATTTAATGTTAAAAAGACCCCAAAAATCGAACCGGACAGGTTATTTCAAAGACAAATATTTTGTACGCAGTCTAAGGGGAAAAAAGTAGAGTTCAATTTAATTTTGAAATCCCAAAAAAATCCACCGACAAATATCTCGACAAAAAATATAAGATAGTGTAAAAAAAAAGCAAAGACTTCGCACATATACAAAAAAAATTATTAAAAGTTCACAGATCTTGCAAATATCTTTAAATCTTACTCACAAACAAGTGTCTTGCTTGCCCAAATCACACAATTCAGTAATAAATATTCTTCAGGGGACATTGAAGTGTTTATTTTTTACATTATTAATGTTTGGACCGTATCGTGGGGAAATTGGACATTTCACTAAAAAGTATGTTGGAAACTGCAACCATGGTGACTTTCAAGGACCAAATTTATCGAAATATTTTCGTTAAATTTATATCTACAAGAGAATTATTCAAACCTAGACATCGTTTACACATAATGTAGCAACTCTTTTGTGAAAGTGTGGTTGGCTCCGAAAAGAGCCGTTTTGTGTCTTCTGGTGACTGCTGGGCGAAGTTCACTGCTAGTATGCATTTGTTCATGGGTATTGGTTGCGAATGCACACTAGCAGTGACGAGAGACGTCGTTGGCGGTTCCTGTGCTGCTGCATCCACAGGAACTCTTCCAGGTACATGATGAACAGAGGTCGCGCCGTGCCGAACTGTCTCCGGAGTTTCCTCTTAGCTCTCATCCACATGTTTTCTACATTCTGAGTATGGATCTCGGGATGTAGAGGATCAACGAAATTCTGCTAGTGGATCACTACGTCGTGGATATAGAGTGCGTAGGGTTGTTATGCTGCTGTGAAGTCCGTGCGAAGCAACCCTACGCACTTACTTCATAGTAGCACAGGCGAGAACGCGATATCGCGTCCGGCACGCACACGTGTTTAAAAGACCCCAAAACGATGCGCGGGAAGGAGAACATGTGACAGCGCTAATTCGGCGGGAGCTGTGTAGCGCGTGAAGCAACGAGTATATAAATCACGTCGGCGTAATAATTTCAGGTATATTTTTCGACTGCGATCAGCGAACCTACAAGTACGAGAGACAGAGCGAAATACAAGAGAGATTCGTAATTTCCACGATGGCCGGTCGACCAGCGAACGTTACGCACATTGTGCCATCGAATACGATTTTGACAGTTCAAGCGATGTCAGTGGAGGAGTTGGGTCCGCTCCAGCTCGGCTTGATGCTCCAGGACAACACCAACCTTCAGGTGGAGTGGCTGGCTCGCCGACGACTGCTGCGCAACACTCACCAGTGTATTCGTTGCGGGATCGTCTGCACTCTCGTCGCGCAGCGAGATGTCACCGATGGGTTCCGATGGAAGTGTCGACTTTGCGGGGAGAAGCGGAACATTCGGCTCCACTCTTTCTTCAAGAGCAACCTTCCACTCGGGAAACTTGTGTGGCTGTTGTTCAGCTGGGCGACGGAGATCGCCATGCAGGACGTGACGTGGCACTTGAACATCTCGAAACACACGGTCATCGAATGGTAAAATTTTGTGCATGATGTGTGCGCCATCGACGTCAGGAACAAACCGCAGCCACTAGGTGGTTTCGACAACAATGGAAGCCCGATTGTTGTCGAAATCGACGAAACCTACTTCTACCATCGGAAGTATCACCGCGGCAGGGTTAACGTCGGTGAATGGGTTTTCGGCGCAGTGGAGAGAGAGAGCTGCCTCTGCAGGATGCAGGTGGTGCCGGACCGGAGGGCTGTCACCATTCAGCCCATCATCCAGCAGTGGCTACTACCCGGCACCCACATCATGTCGGATGGGTGGCCGGCATACCGTAACCTGGACCAACTCAACGGCGGCGTCTATATCCACGACGTAGTGATCCACGAGCAGAATTTCTCTACATCCCGAGATCCATACTCAGAATGTAGAAAACATGTGGATGAGAGCTAAGAGGAAACTCCGGAGACAGTTCGGCACGGCGCGACCTCTGTTCATCACGTACTTGGAAGAGTTCCTGTGGATGCAGCGGCACAGGAACCGCCAACGACGTCTCTCGTCACTGCTAGTGTGCATTCGCGACCAATACCCATGAACAAATGCATACTAGCAGTGAACTTCGCCCAGCAGTCACCAGAAGACACAAAACGGCTCTTTTCGGAGCCAACCACACTTTCACAAAAGAGTTGCTACATTATGTGTAAACGATGTCTAGGTTTGAATAATTCTCTTGTAGATATAAATTTAACGAAAATATCTCGATAAATTTGGTCCTTGAAAGTCACCATGGTTGCAGTTTCCAACATACTTTTGTAGTGAAATGTCCAATTTTCCCACGATACGGTCCAAACATTAGTAATGTAAAAAATAAACACTTCAATGTCCCCTGAAGAATAATTTATTACTGAATTGTGTGATTTGGGCAAGCAAGACACTTGTTTATGAGTAAGATTTAAAGATATTTGCACGATCTGTGAACTTTTAATAATTTTTTGATATATGTGCGATGTCTTTGCTTTTTTTACATTATCTTATATTTTTTGTCGAGATATTTGTCGGTGGATTTTTTTGGGATTTTCAAAATTAAATTGAACTCTACTTTTCCCCCTTAGACTGCGTACAAAATATTTGTCAGTGAAATAACCTGTCCGGTTCGATTTTTGGAGTCTTTTTAACATTAAATTTTCGATTTTTAAATATTTGACAGCGAAATCGGCTTTCCGGTTCTGATGCCACCGTGATATTGTTACAGCACATTTCGGATGATCGCCATATTAAGAACACCGGCTATTGCCGGTCTAGCGTTGTTTTGGGCACTAAAAGTGCGCTCAAACACAATATTTTTTGCAAATATACGTCCGTTTTGTACCTGATCCGATGGGGAATGATGCAGAGAACACATCAGCATCGATAAAATGAGGTAAAAATGTCATTTAATAGCGTTAATAATTTCGGCCAGGTTAATGCACCTTTACCACACTGTCAACAGGTTCTACCAGCAAACTTACGAATGTGCATGCTCAAATGCAGTTATGTCAGATGATTTTTCTTGCATTTTTTTTACCTGAATGCGTTCCTTACACCATTCCGCATTCATGATAAAGATGGCGCGTGTGCGATTTGCGCATTAGTCACGCCTCGGTGCCATCAGAACCGCGAAGGCGATCTTTGTGTGTATCGAGCGTAGACTTAGGTATCGTAAAAAATTAAAAGAGAAAAAAGAGAAAGTAGGCTAAAAAAATTTAAACCGAAAGAGTTCTACAAAAAAAATATTCTCCACAGTTTTTATATTAAACGCAACATTTGTAGAGCACATACAGAGAGGGAGGGAGGGGGGAGGGAGGGAGGGAGGGAGGGAGGGAGGGAGGGAGGGAGGGAGGGAGGGAGGGAGGGAGGGAGGGAGGGAGGGAGGGAGGGAGGGAGGGAGGGAGGGAGGGAGGGAGGGAGGGAGGGAGGGAGGGAGGGAGGGAGGGAGGGAGGGAGGGAGGGAGGGAGGGAGGGAGGGAGGGAGGGAGGGAGGGAGGGAGAAACAAATTAGAAAACTAAAATATTGAAAAGTTATGTATTTGTAACGTAATTATTTATGGTAGAAACAATTACTTGTATAAGGGTTTATGTTACTTTCAATATAAATTAATTGACTTGGTTTTCGTTAAATTGACTGTGAAAATTCTAATTGGTTTTGAACGTAAATCAAGTTACTAATTCACGTTCGGCCTGCCATGAATGGATATGAACAGTATCTTTTGGAAACAATTTGTTACATGCGTACAATAATTATGGTATATTGTATATTATTAAGTGTTATGTAGTTTCTTGGAATACGCATTAAGAACTGCGATTGATGACAGAGAAGGACTAACCCTAACCAGACGCAGAAGCTCCAGACATCCTGCCTCACATCTCTCTGACCTGGATTATGCCGATGACATCGTTCTGTTCGCTGACATGATACAAGAAGCAGAACTTTTACTTCATAAAGTGGAAAGTACTTCCAAATCTACTGGACTATTTCTCAACCCAAGCAAAACAAAGTACATCCATATATATCCCTTTGCTAATGATAGCGTTCACTCATCAGATGGGAGTCAAATTGAGAAAGTAGAGGTTTTTCAATATATAGGATCCTATACAAACTCAGCATGACATCCAGTGCATAAATGAACAGGCATGGGCAGCAGTTCACGTCCTTGACAAAGTTTGGAGAGCGCCCATCTGCAGACTCACCAAACCGAAGATTTTGAGGACGATGGTTGAACCGATCGTGATATATGGATGCAATTCGTGGTCACTAACGCAATCAGTAAAAAAATGCACTGGATGGCACCTACACAAGAATGCTGCAGAAAATTCTAAATGTGTCACGGCGCCACCACATGAATAACCACGAACTGTACGGCTCCCTCCCACAGATCACCACCATCGTGAGACAATGGCGTCTTCGTCTGGCAGGTCACGTGATGCGCTATGACGAAGCAGCCAACAAAATCCTGCTCTGGAAGCCCGATGGCCCTCGGAGAAAAGGTCGACCAACAACTACTCTACAAAACATACTAGAGAAAGACACGAACCTCAGCGGGACAAATCTAATAGCGACTATGAAGACCCGAAACCCCTGGGAAGAAATCATCATGTCACCACATTAAGTGGATGACATAAGTAAGTAACTATGTAGTTTTATTTGTACAAGTATTAATTACACTTCTTCTTTCCTTTGTTAAAGTTAATGATAAATTTCATTGTTTCATTCAACTAGATTTTGAAATAAATTTCTATAAGAGGTTTATGTGATGATGCAATTGCGAATTAAAAACATTTGAATAGGACATGATAGCCATGAAATGTTGACCAGTGGTTTGGTGACGTCATACTAACCCACTGTGATGGTGTATACAGGTGCAAGTTTCAAGAGCAGCAGCGACTTGACTAGACCATAGTCTGTGGAGTAGACAGATCTAAACTACGATCTTAATAAGAACATGAAACAAATCTGCTATTTTCATATTTATATAAGTAACTGAGTAGTTAGTTTGTCTACATTTACTGATGAATTTATTTAAATTTTAATCCATATGGCGATGGTAAATAATATGAAGCTGCTATAAATTGATTGTTTGTAAACGTCAAAATTATACTATTGTTTTTGGTAGGTCTGTAGTGGTTTCTTTTATATTTGGGTAATTACATTAATATATTTAGGGTGCTGATATTAAGTATACGGAAAAACCATCCCCCGGACGGATAACTAGGTATTTCGTATTAAATTTTTTTTAGGATACATAATATTGAAATATCCAGCTATGCCTTGGTACTTGATGCTGCCCGTCAATATTTCTCGAAATTACGACCTAATGCTGGCAGCTTTAGTAATGTCTATTGACGCCTTGCCCTTGTATTACGTAACTTTGGACAATCGAAGAAAAGACGCATGACATTGTCAACAATTGAACGTAATTGTTTTCACAGCGTTGCGGATAATTTACACGTAATAATTGCATCGGGTAATTCCATTGTTCGTAGAAAACGTAATACCGATGTGAATTTCGAAACAAATAACACTGAGACGAGCTTACACTGGGGTCGTACAAGAAACCCTGAAAGTGTGTCTCCCGAGATACAAAGCGTATAGGAGGTATAGTATATACATTCAAGATAAATTAGAATAAAGTTAGTAACGAAATCCATCGTATTAAACCGGGTAATTCTGGCATCATCAGCCGTACAAATAAAACGCGTGTATTCAATAAGTCTTCTTCCTGTGTTCGTCAACATGTAAGTAGTACATTCAATGCGTATTGACATGTTTTTATGTGCTCCAAAGGTCAATGCTTCCATCAGACATTCGCGGCATCAGCCAGTCATCAATGGAAGACCAGAGCAAGATGACGGAGGACGACGAGAGCGCCACCTTGTTGACAGACATCGCGATGGTGTTTTGTACTTTGCCTCACTACTAGCCTCGGAAATGAAGTCATTGCCCTCCGCCTATATGACGACAAAATATTAATGTATTTTAAACTAGGTCAAGTGGAAATTCGGAGAAAAGCGACAAAGATACCTAGGTAGTTTCGTAATTTGATATCAGGGTATTCATGCTTTCACAAGTTATTCGATTTATTATTCACCTGAATCACGATGGGTTAAATTAATCAAGGAAGGAGTTGTATGAGTAGAAACTCTCATGTATGTGGATGCATATTTGACAGGATGACGATATAATGACGTGAATGTGAATGTCATAGATAAACGTAAAAACATTTGTACATAATAATTATAATATATAAAATATTTCAGTAGTATATTGACAAGTTCTTTCTTCAAATGACGAGGCGCCTGGTATCGTCATCGACACCAGATTTAACAAGATTTGCCATCCAAGCCAAAGGCCCAGATGGCAAGTGGACAAGGAAGCCATAGGCTTATTGAGAGTCCAAAATATTCATCTACTTATAACCCGCCCTCCTGAGATATCTGTCAACCTTGTTTTTAAACATATTCACGCTGCTAGCAGTTACACAATCTGTAGACAATTTGTTCCATTCATTTATTGACCTATGTGAGAACGAGTGCTTCCTGATGTCCAATCTACATTGATGCTTTACTAATTTTACCTCATGTCCTCTAGTTCTGCTATCCTTCTTGAGTGAGAAAAACACATTTCTATCGATATTTTCATACCCATTCAATAGCTTCAATCTGATCTCCTCTTAACCTCCTTGTCTCTAGAGTTGTTAAACCACATTCTTTCAGGCGTTCTTCATAACTATGTCTATCTTGTCATCTCCCATCTCATAATGCCAGGTTTGTGTCTGTATTGTCATCTCCTGTCTCATAATGACCTGTTTGTGATTATTATGTTTTGTGATTATTATGTTTTGTCAACAATACGTAAAACACATGTGAAAATTTTCACTTTTCAAGGGTGATACGTGCATCAGCAATTCTGTTATCACTAACAATCAGGAAACGTTACCTGATTAAAATATTTTTTTTTAAACTATGACACTTACAATGCTGCCGTTTGGCATATGAACGCTTCTTACATGTAGGCAACATAATGCGAATTCGAATTACGATTGGTGAAGGATTTTGTCAAAAATACACTGCCTCTTTAGGCTGTTATTCAAGTTTTTGCTTAACTCAGTCATGGTGGTGTAGCAGACGTAATACTTTATCTTAACCAAAACCTACCTTAAAGTTATCAGTGACATTGTCATACTTATATGTATGTCATTTATTTCTTTTCACCGTCTTAAGAGTATCGAACGTCTTAAGAGTATTGGTCACACGTCTTAAGTGAAATGGTACAAATGAAATAAAGAAACTATAACTCTAGATCAAGTTGTCAATACCCTCAAACCAAATAAACTAAAACCTACGTTTTCCTTTACGTTCACCGATGAGGCTATTCCACTGCAAGACCGTACCACACACATCAGTGTTAATAAATTCGTCACAAGCAGAAAGGCGTATTTCACACTTATAATACAATGTTCCGAAAAAAAATAGTCACAGTAGCGTGCCTTATGCCGCACAAAGTCAACAATACACTTCGCGTCATTCTGCTGTGTTGAGTAGAACGATAACTAATGTGGCCGTCGGTCGCATGATCTCACCGCCAGCTGAATAAGTTCGACCGCATTGATGTCGATATTGTTGCGGTTGGACGATAGTAGGCCGGATGTCAATAGATCGTGGAGACGGCGACGTTTCGTGACGACGGCTGACGCGGACGGTTTGATGTCGCACATGGGGAAGACAGTTGAACGGTCGGATGGACGCACAGTACGCCAGCCGTCAATGTGTCGTAGAGACGGCTAACGTGTCGTAACGACGGCTTGTGCGGACGAACTGGTTGTCGCGCGCGCATGGAAGGCACTTGAACAGTCGGCTGAACGCTATGTAAGTCGGCCGTCTACATGACGTGGAGATGACGAACGTGTCGTGAAGATGGTTCATGCGGGACGCAGTGCTGTCTTACATGGAGTGATAGCTGAACAGTCGCAAGCAGTCAGTAGGCAGCAGAAGACAAGATACAGCCGATGCAGACAATCAACGCATACAGTCAAACAATGCGCAGTAATTAATTGCGTGGTATTGGGTTGTCTGGGTTTTCACTCGCCGTTGTCAATGCGAGCAAAGTTGTCTTCACATCGGGCCTTGCCGGACATCATCGTGAATATCCGAACATTTGCTGCGCATTATTCCTTCGATACAAAGACACAAATGACCAATAGTTGTGTAGTAAATTAAGAAAGTGAACTACATGGCGACGATACTACTGCTGCTGTTTACTCCCCCAAATGAGCTGCCACGAGAAACCACTCCAACAGTGTCAACACAACATAAAGGAGTTATTTGACTGCATTGTTTAATTTGTTTCAATGAACAGGTAATCTCTGAAGCCATAATCCTACAGACCAGTTGGTATTTCCTTGTTGTATAAACAACAGCTCAGGTATTGAACATTTGACATACAGAGCACTTTTTAAGGAGCACGGTGTGAAAGTGAATTCACAGGTCAGACAACGATTTCATAATCTGTTGAAGGTACTGCTCACTTCAGAGAACTTTTTTAATGGTATGTGAAAGTGAATCTAACAACAATAATTATTCAAAGAATTGCGTACATTTGATTGTGCATTTGATAAATAAAAAAAATTGGTTTAAACAGAATGATTACGTATTCTCGACATAAAAATATGCATGTGTCGTTACAATTAGGATACCAGAATAATTGCTTTCCAGAGAAGTTGAGGTGGATTTTGAACGAATATTTCTGCCATTGGTTGAAATGTAAAACACTTTGAGCAATCTCAAGGACTGGATACCACTAAAGCATTGTTCCTGTCTGTTTGCCTGCCTTCCCGCTTTCCACCTGTCTGCTTCCATCCCCGTCTCCCTCCATGTCTCCCTCCCTCATCTATGCGTGTGTGCGTGCTTGGGAGTCTAGTGTAAGGGACTGTCCTTTTCTGGTCACTTTGAAGTCACATTTACAGCAGAACACGGAACGCACACTAACTGCTTCAATGAAACAAATCACAAACACACACTTTGGTATTCTACTGAGGAAAATTACATAATCAACCAATTATATGTATCTCCGTTTGAGCGATATCCATTTTACCAGATTGTTGTACTGACATAAAAATGACGTACTCTTCTTGACTAAATAAATATAACCCTTGACAATAAGGATGCACAGGGAAAGGATTAATAACAACATAAAAAAAAATCAAGCAAGCTACCAAAACAAAATCCATTACCACTCAGCACCAATACTGATTTATTAGATCTCCAAGACGGTACCACAAACATCAGTGTTAATAAATTCGTCAAAAAGCAGAAAGGCGTATTTCACACTCAATATTCCGAAAAACACTAACTGATGCGTACTATTATTTTTGCGTGTAAACGTGTTGAAATAAAATTGCTGTAAACAGAACGATTACGTATCCTCAATAGAAAAACACGCATGTGTCGATACAATTAGGATACCAGAATAATTGCGATATAGAAATTGCGCTACTAAGTGAGGATTACAACGTCATTTACGTCGTTGACAAGTGTCAAGGCGTGGTGCTGCTAAAGATTATCTGATGCAAACAGGACAACGTGCGCATGGACAATGCCTGTCGGGGTTCGTTGATTACCTCCGCCATCACAGACAAAAGGTGTTAATACCTGTCCAACAGCCAGCATGCAGGGAATACTTGCTTTTAGCGTGTAGTATATAACAATCCATGCGAAGTTGGTGCTTCTGCTAATGAAGCGACAAATGGCATACTGTGTGGGGCCTATCATGACTGAATAACGACCAATTGAATAAATATGGAGGAGTGTGCAAGACAGCATTTCGTGTGCTATATCCTTGTTGACTTGCATGATATCTGTATCAACATACGTTGTATGTCCATAGCACACACTGCGTGCTTCCTGTGGTGTCTGTAAAAGCTGATAGCAGCTAAATAGGTAGAAGTGCATTGCGTTGATAGCCAGTCGGACGAAATGGGTGAACAAAGAAATGCTTCGATACAGCTACTATGAAAACAAAAGGTGCATTATAAACAACGAATGTGTGACCTAAAAGAATGCGGATGGTTTATGTATAAACATCATTTGGTTTTACAGATAAATAATATCTATACTACACAGTACACATATTTGATATGGTGTTAATTTGGATACATATTTCAAGGACGGCTCTACGAACCTTTCTGCTGGCATTCTACATACGATTGTACATTTCATATGGAGTTGTGATTAGTGTATAGGGACAGATTAATTGCTAGTGACAACTATCTTTCTCTGCTTCTGATGCAGCTCATGACTGTATATTAGCTGCATGAAAATGGGGCTAGTCTGTTGCGGGCAGGGAGACGAAACACTTTCTAAGGGTTTTGACTGACAAAGTAACGGCAGTGGGAACTGCTAGATGCATAGATAATAAACAGACATACCAGTTGACACAACTGTTCGATGATACTATTGGCCATATAATAAACCTTTTCCACTTGGAGTGTGTTGCATTCCTTAGGCAGGGTTATGTAGGTTTATTGATACTCGACTGACGCTGTAGTAGACGCCATCTTAGAGTGATCACTTCCGGCGCATGCGCGTAATTTCCACCAATAAATCTGCATAAATGAATACCAATAACATAGACTAGTAATATTATTTATGCATGTTATACACTTTGCTCCATTACAACAAGAACTATTCTATTTAAGAAACATTCTAATTAACTAAATTGTTTAATTAGTAAATGTTATGTCAGATGAAGGTAAAGTGAACATGTTTCAAGAGTTCACACCATAAATTCACCTAAAAAGGGCGTACCTACTATATAAACGGGTAGACGTGTTGTCATAAGAGGTTACTAGCTCAACACAGGGATTGTCAGTAGTTTGGGTGGAGAACTACAATGGTCTAGGGGCCGACAAACCTCTCCCCTGAGAGCTGCTCGAATGCAACTATAAGAGATTCGGTGACTGTGGATTGGTCTCTCCACCGACCGATAGCAGGTGCAACCTAATGGCTGATAAGTGTCACTCACGTCATTGGTCTCTTATTTTTTAAACAAAAGAATATCGATCATTGCATATTCAGATTCAGTTTATTATTCTCGATTCGCATTAGTTGATCAATCGGCATCAGTTTTATTGTCAATCCTTAATCATTTACATGTAAATTATTATGTTGATGCCCTTCCTTGCATTTTAGTAACTTGACGCTTTCATTATATCACTCTACGTCACTCCCAAAACAAAAAGGCTATATAATGATAGTGTTTTATGGCACTCCGGCACATATGCAACTTTATTCTCTACGAAAAACAGCCAGATCACACTGTTAAGCTAATGCTTTCCACAGGTTTTGATTTTACTATGCTTCTCTACATGCAATCTAAAGACTGACACATAAGGAAACGTCTTGCAACATATTGTGCGCACCTAATCATTTCAAATAGACATGCAACATTTACCCTACCAATAATAACACACTCGGATTTACTTGCATTTAACTTTAATGTGGTCTCTGTCATCCAATGGAAGATTTTGTGGAGACGATCCCTGAGCTAGTTTTGGAAGTGATTTGTATCTCGTGTAGACAAAATAGAATAGGTCTGTGATTTATTTGCATACACTTGGTGATCCATGTTGTGACGTTGGATAACTGAGCCAAGTAGAGTAGCGTAGAGAATTAAACACTCTGAGGAACACTACGTGAATTAGGGAGCGCAGCTAACAAACAATTCGCTATCTTCATTCTTTTGTATCTATCAGTTAAATGTGATGAGAACCAGATCTGTGCCAGTTATGCCACACCATATTGACATGCTTTTAATAAGTCGTCCTTTGACCAATGGTATCAAATGCGGCAGATAGCCTCAGCAACGAAATGGTCTCTTTCTATAAACTGCTTGGACCCACTACCCAGTGTCTGGATCCGCTCAAGTCTGCATGGTTCACTGAATGGCATAAATTCAGTCTTTATCATTTTCTGTGTCACCAGTACTGTCCGCACTGATTGTCCTTAAACACTTCCAGGAGGAACCATGTGGCAATGCCTTCATTTTATTGGAACCCCGACTGTACAAACAAACATAAGTTATAATTTTTACATTATTTAAAGTTAACGTAATAATACATACATTTGTATGTGGGCATTTTCACATACAGGGTACACTTTTGCCAAAATTCACTTTCCCTCTTAGTACTGAAACAATTAATTGTGTAATATAAATTCAGTCTAATTACCATACAATTTTTGAGGCTCAGCGGGATTGAGAGACTTTACATGAAACCTTCAATAATCTGTATATCTGGACAGAGGTCTTTAAAAACAAAGGCGGTAAAATACGAATAGATGGAACGTGATATGTCTTTGGCATGGTTTCATCAATTATAGCAAAACCGAATTCATTAATTTTCCCTTTGTGTCTGGAGTGATATACACAGAAGTTCTCATTTCATCCTCCCTAAGGCCAATAAATGAATGGGACAGATTATCTACAGTTTCTGTTTATGCACGCCATGTGAATATGTTAAAAAAAAATTACAAATATCTTGTTACGCATAGATGTAAGAAAAACGGTTTAGTTAAATGCTTCCTTTTCTGTCTGAATCAACCAATGGCTGCATTTCAAAAATATATAATTCTAACTCGACCAAACATTACATCTATATTACAGGTAGCTATATTACGTAAGAACAATACCAACATGTAAATGAGCAACACATATGTTGAATCATGGTGGAATGATAGGATGAACATTCGAAGCAGTATGCCGACGACCATGGGAGGATGAACATTTGCAGTAGGAAGCATACCCCAAAAAGCCATATTGGTGCACTCTGGGGCAAAAAAGCCACCCATATACCTGGGGCTTTTCGCCCTGATCGCCCTGATCGCCCTGACAGTTCATGGTAAAGTCAGTTTAGGTTGCCCAACCATGCATAACATACGGAGTTATGTATCATATTGGTTCTTCCATATAAATGTGGACGAAACTTTGCCTGAATAATAATACATACAAACACATATGCAAATATTATTATAGTACACAAGCTATAATAGTTGTCAAGTAAAAATATTATAAAATTGTTCCATGCGCATATTTGCACAGTGACTGGGTGTGGTAGTGTATGAATGTTTAGTGTCATTGTAAAATTACAACGAATCCCTCTTTCCTTTGTTTACATGTGATACAATTGAGAAAAGACTAATAACTTATCGTACTCAATATAAGCAAGATGCATGTAATTCCAAAAACAATTCCCCGAATACGGCGGTGCACAAAAGAGTTGCACGAGTCATGGTATGTTCGTTGACCCTCCTGACTGTATCCTTACCAATATTATCTGGACAATATCTCATCATTAACTCCAAGGACAATATTCCAGAAATACTGTTTATGAGACTGTATCTCTTCATAAGTATATCCTGGATATTATTCTACTACTGCATTACACACAGAATGTCTGCAAATTGTCCACTTTTCGAGGTTGATTGCGGCTGTGTTTGCATATGAAAGCCTATAATTGAATTACGGTTAGTTGATAGTAAGTTATTATCACATCAGTAAACAATACAATTTGCTGGCCAAGTAACTTGATTAAATAAACAAGGTGGCTTTTCGAATGTGAATTTGATTTCTTTTCCTAGATAAAAACATTCGTCTTCACAAAACGGGCGGGTCCTGTCTCAGAAAAAGGGATTCCCAGTTTTCCAATAAAACAGCAGGAACAACAACTATAGTTATCCACATTTCGACACGGACATCACTTTGTAGCGCAGCACAGTGGAAGGTAAAGGCAAAATTATTTTTTTTATTACGTAACCGAATATATTCTAATTTACTGGAATATCTAATTCTTGTAATTCTAGATCCTGTCAATGTGACTTACCAAAGTTGTTACTGTGGATATACTGAAGGTGTGGTTCGACCCTCTCTATGGAGATAACCTTGAATGATGCCAAGGCAACTGAGCCGGGTTGTGTGCTGGTCATGGCAAGGAATCAGGTCACGTTCCACGTATGTACATGGTTATACTCAGAGCACACTGCAAACACAACAGTGAGCTACAGTGGTTAACTTTCCTTTATTCAAGCACCTGTTACTGATAAGCCGCGTCGTATCAAAAGAAAGCTTATATGGTCATAATCAATGCTTCAATTTGGATTACTTGAAAAGAAAACTAAGCTTTTACGTGTATATGTTATATAACTGTGGATGTCATATAGTAGTATATGTGATTGATGGCCCACTGAAAATCACGCCATAAACGTGACATGGTCACCATCATGAAACAAAGCTTTTCCAGGTATATTTGAAATATACCTGGGAATTGGACCTACTAGAGACGAGATGCTTCGCTGACAACATCACTTTGGTGATGTGACTGGTGTGTACGGTGAATGTCTGGAAGAGCTGTGGGCCCTGTCCACAGACTCTTTGTGCTGCACAGCTCCCGAAATTGTCCAGTAGGCTATCTCAATCCATTTCCAACTCAGGGCTGAAAACAGTCAAGAAATGTACAATGCCTAAACTGCCCTGCTTCACAGGAGCAACTTGCACATTAGCGTAACAAATATAATCAACACATCTAAATGAGGCGTCTTAAGTGCAGTTTCTATGAATTAGTCAGTATTTATAACTTTTAGTTTAAATATTCTAGTCAAATGTAGCAAGCAGGGAGATTGTTTTGGGGGTGATATAGACACTGCGGGGTGTGATACTGTTCCCACTATGGTCTCTGCCCTTCATACTCAGCGGGAACTTCTGCATTTGTGTAGGTAGGATGCAGAAACAATAACACTCAATCAGCTTTAGTTTTCAATATGTGTATGCAGACATTGAAAACTACATATTCTGTGCACTCTATCTAACCTATAAAGAAGTGTATGTTGGTCTGTCTGTAGTGAGTACATGTATGAGGAAAGGTAACGTACCAGACGAGTAGTGAACAAGGCTAATTGTCCCAATGTTGTAGAAGAAGGGAGATGCGCAAGACCTGGGAAATACAGAGGCATCGCATTTCTAAGTCACATCATGAAGCTGCTAGAGAGGACCCTGGATGGGAGGGTCAGAAAGAGAGTAGAGCAAGAATTCGGGGAAGAATAACAGGGATTCAGAAAGGGAAAAGGAACGACGGATGGGATGTTTGCATTAAGACAGCTGGTAGAGAAATGGTTGGAGATGCATGGGAGATTGGCAATATGATTTGTTGACCTTCTCAGGAAGATGGTGTATGCAGACGATTTGGCCAAAATAGCAGAGAACAAACAAGAACTACAGGAACTGTGGAGGAATGGAAGGGGGCGTTCAAGAAGCACGGACGTGGGTTGGACACCAGAGAGCAGAGCTGACCATCAGTTTGGAAGGTAAGGAGATCAAGCAAGTGGATGGCTTTGTGTACCTTAGATGAAAGGTTATGGAGGATGGACATTCAGAGGCAGAAGTGAGACGTCGTATACAAGCGGGTTCTAATGCTTGGAGAAAGGTAGAGGGAGTCATGTTGGAGAGAAACGTTTTGAAAATGCTGACAGGGAAAATCCTGAGTGAGCGTGTTGCACCGGCATGTCTCCATGGTCTGGAGACAATGGCGTTGGCATAACATCAACAATTGCAGCTGTAACTTTGTGAGAACAACTTGGTTCGTCGAATAAAAAGAACAAAGAGGTTGGACAAAAGAAGGATGAATGTTTCACCTGACCCTCACCCCAATAAAGCGGTGAACAAGAAGGAAGAGCACCATTAGCTTGGTAAATAGTTATATTTAATAAATTCAATGATGTGGTTAACATTTTCATAAATAGTGTAAAAAATGCTTATGAGAAACAACATTTCAATACAAAGTTTGCCAACTTTTAGCATCGTTCTACAAACATGGTGTTGTGTGACTATGGTGCAGCATTTAGACACCTGGTGCCCATAACAGTGACAGGATTCTCCTCAAAGCCCTTTTCTCCTGACAGACCTATCTCACTGACTGACCTATCTCACGCGTGACGAGGCCGCCATCATTGCTGATCATGACGCTCCACAACTGGATGATGGAGTGGAAGGCGGCAGTCACCATCATGTTACAGTTCTCCTGGACAGCGTTGAGCACCTTGGCATTGAGGACCACCTGATCTATCACCTCCGTCAGACACCACAAGAGATGCCAGTGTGCAGAGTTCTTCATCCTGTATCACACAAGCACATAAGTTAAATAGAACTGCTTCAATGACACAGATCACAAACACACACTTTGGTATTCTGCTGAGAAAAAATTACAGAATCAACCAATTATATGTATCTCCGTTTGAGCGATATCCATTTTACCAGATTATTGTACTTATCTATAAATGACTGATCATGACGCTCCACAACTGGATGGTGGAGTGGAAGGCGGCGGTCACTATCCTGCTACAGAGATGCCAGCGTGCAGAGTCCTTCATCCTGACTCACACAAACACACTTTGGTATTCTGAAGAGGAAAATTACAGAATCAACCAATTATATTTATCTCTGTTTGAGCGATATCCATTTTACCAGATGGTTGTACTCATATATAAATGACGTACTCTTCTTGAGAACAGCATGCTTATAAAATAAATATATCCATTGACAAGAAGGATACACAGGGAAAGAATAAATAATAACATCACAAAATTGAAGCAGGTTACCAAATCACAAGCCATTACCATTCAGCACCAATACTGATTTATTAGAGCACCTGTAAAAGTGAGTTTTTTAATCTAATATGACATTCTCCCCCCTCCCCACCATACATCATTACAGTTTTTGTAATACCTGTTCCAGTCATGAATCCAATAAGGACCACGACTGGTTTGCTTGCAAGGCGGTTATGTATAGTTACGTGTCACGGATTTCGGTGGTGGTCCACGCAAAACCAGGGGTGGGCCGTACTTACATTAAACTCAACATATGAGTGTAAGAAATTTCCACAAAGGAAAAACAACACCAAGGTAATCAACATGAATGTGTTTACAATTAATCAAAACCTACCTGAAATGGTGCAAATGAAATAATAGACATCAGTGTTAAGAAATTCGTCACAAGCAGAAAGGCGTATTTCACACTTGTAATATAATGTTCAGAAAACAAAACAAAAATAGTCACAGAAGCGTGCCTTATGACGCACAAAGTCAACAATACCCTTCGCGTCATTCTGCTGGGTTGAATAGAACTATAACAGATGTGGCCGTCGGTCGCATGATCTCGCCGCCAGCTGAATACGTTCGACCGCAGTGATGTCGAGGTTGTTGTCGGCTGGTCGATAGTAGGCCAGATGTCAATAGATCATGAAGACGGAATGTTTCGTGACGACGGCTGACGCGGACGCTCTCGTGTCGCACACGGGGAAGACAGTTGAACGGTCGGCTGGACATACAGTACGCCAGCCGTCAATATGTCGTGGAAACGGATAACGTGTCGTGAGGAGGCTCGTGCGGACGCATTGTTGTCGCGCGCGCGGGGAAGGCAATTGAACAGTCGGCTGAACGCTCTGTAGGTCAGCCGTCAACATAACATGGAGACAACGACCGTGTCGTGGACGGTCCCATTACGTTGATACCCCTTTTAATATAATGTACCATGCCAAAAGCGAAAACATCATGGGTACAATTATTGCACAATCTGTTCATGCCCCACGCCTAACAGTAAATTTCCAATGTGGGCTCCCACACCACACTTGGATACTATTATTGTATAACTTGTTGATGTAATCCGCCTATATACACTTTAACATTTACCTCACCATATCCAGGAAAATAGTTCATATAATAGCAATTCGCAGAAATTCGACATTATGACACCTACCTGTGCAAACACACAAAGTGGGGATAAGCAACAGCGATCCGATTTAAGTGACCTTTAGTGATATTGTTTACTCTCGGTCCATCATAATTGTTTCTGGCTACAGCAGCACCTGTAAGAAGACCTCAAGTAAAGGAACGTTGTTATACAGCACGCTATCCAGTCGTTGGGATTGTTCAACGTGCTTACCAGTTCACCCCCTGGTACACCTGTTCATTACAACACCATCTCAACTTCTCCGGGAAGCATTCAGCCACGCTGCAATTACTTTGCGAAGATTATCCGTCCACATTTCCATCACTGTCTCTAGCTTTATATCTGAGTGAACTGTGGTAATGAATGCTAGTCGTGATTCGTTGCCTACCACCAAAAAAGACCACATGGATTATATCTTAAATGTAGGAATAGTTTTCGTCGAGTAATTGCAGCATCCAAGCATGACGTTAATTAAATGTCCCAGGTAATATTGATACGTGATTTAACGTGTTCTCAAGGTGAATTCACATGTTTCCGTACGTGAATTCACGGGATTGTGTGGACATATTGGGTGTACAAACACGTGTATTAACTGGCTCAGAACAAGTGAAATCAAGTGTTTCAATTAGTTTAATTCACGTGGTAGCATTTGTGAATTCACGATATTCTGTGGACAAATTGGGTGTACAGACACTATTAACTCTGGTTCAGAACATGTTGAATCACGTGTTTCAACTGGTTCAATTCATGTTTTACCGAACGTGAACTCACGAAATTCTGTGGACACATTTCCCCGTGAAAACACGTGTACATAAACTTATGTTAACAGGTTCAGAACACGAGAAAACACATTTCCGTAGAGGTCGATTGGTGCATACTATAAATCAAGACAAATTATGTAGGATACAACTCATTTATTGTACGGTAATGATAACGCATAATATCCGTTCTAAGCGAGACAACCATAACTCCCTACTTTGTTTACACGTGAATCACTATGTGAGCATAAATAAAATGGTATATTGAAATGAGCTACCACTAACATTTTACTTCTCTCACCAGAGGATACATTTAATTGGGTCTTTGCAACAAGAACAGATGACAAATCCTGGAGTGCGTATTAACTATGTATTCACTCATTGTCTCCACATGACAGTGCTTCTGTGTTAACAATGCATTCACTCAATGTCTCAACATGACAGTTCTTCTGTGTTAACCATACTTATCTGGTATACTTCTCGTCAAATACCAGAATGAAAAATAAAATTTAACATAAATATAAATAAGGGCATATATATAGATCATCTGATGCTATTTAATCATCCTGTATTTCTACACAGTAATAGATCATCTATGTAATAACATATATTTTGTTGTCTTGTGACACTAACTGCCTGTACCTACTACACAAGGGTAAAACGCGAATGAAGATCACCCGACGCTATTCATACAACTAACAATATAGAATCTCAGTAGGTGTGTATAATCAATTATGTTTCAAAAGTAGGATATCTGAGTATTACAAACTAATTCTTGAAGATAACTCGTATTGTTGACAAAACACAGCTCTTAGATCTAGGTTGACTTAAATTTGCTTGAGAAGACTGTCATGTGAATCACGCTACTCTAACCTTGATTTCCCAATAATGGGGGAAGGGGTGCCTCAGCTATTCTTTTCGGGGCTGTCTACAAATTACGTAAGCAAGGAAGGAGGAGTTGGTAGCAGTGGTTGCATAGGCAGTGCATACACCGGGGGTGTATAGGCTACTGCTTGCGTACCGTACGCAATTGGCCTAGTTGTCCGCTTGCGCTGTCGGCTTGCCAGCTTGGTACTGCAGTAGGTAGGCTTCTGATAACTTCATCCCGGGTTGTCAAACCATTGATAAAAATTGTATCAAGTTAATTATAACATTATGCGGAAGTTCAGTATCAGAGCTTCTGGGATGGCATTGTTGACTGGTTTAGTTAGTTCATCGCTAGCATTACACTTCCTGTATGGTCAGACGTCACGCGTACGGTGCGCATACAGGGGGAGGGGGCGGACAATTTTTGGCGTACGTAATTTGTAGATGATTCCTTTTATGAAATTGTTGGTGGTTTATACCTTTACTAAACTGTCGATAGCACACAGATAATTTCGTAGAACTATATAATAGCTGAAACATCCAATTTGATATTTCAGTATAACTGTCATGCTGGAATACCTGCTAAGGCTGGCGGTGACTGGGCGGGACACTGGCAGTATGGTGGCTATCAGCACACGTGTGTGGACTCCTCGTTGTTCAAGCTTTCGTGCTTCACTCGCTCGGACAAATCTGCCAAACAAAGGGCGGCTGAGTTCATCATTCCCTGGTATATCGACCAATTGAAACGTGGATTTACCGTAGTTTACATAACTGTGTTCGGCAACTCAATACCTACAACATGACTTTTTCCGCGTATTGATACGTCAAATATGTTTCGAGAGACACTTATAAATGAAAGGAAATCCCCATCACTTGCATGGTTTCCTAACGTGGTAGGCTGCGTTGATGGTATCCACGTGCGAACACATGCAGTCTCTCAGGGTCAATGAACACGAATACAAGATTTAACAAGATTTGCCATCCAAGCCAAAGGCCCAGATGGCAAGTGGACAAGGAAGCCATTAGCTTATCGAGAGTCCATACGTCAACAGTAAGACGTGCGTGCGTATGCGCGTGTGCATTCGTTCGTGCACGCGTCCGTGCGTGCGTGTTTAGAGGTAGAACGTGACCTGAATGTTACATTCTAATACACGGACTTGGGTCAAATACTTTTTGTTGCACTCAAATAATTGATGACGCAACTGGAGTGGAAACGATCTCTACTGAAGCGTAGAAAGGACATGGTGCAAATCGCAAAACATGTTTTGTGGCATAACTAGTTTCTTGTCATAACAAGACAGGTAACCAGTTTCTTGATATAACAAGAACAATTATCTGCTGAATATTGAAAAAATATTAGGTAGATTTCATATAGCCATCTTATGACCGTATCATCTGCTCATCATATTATATACATCATTACACGTTGCCTTTCAATATAAATTATATTCATAGATTATTCAACTGGCTGAATATCATTAACTATCCCGTTTTTCCGTCCTATTTTCCCATGGGGTATGTAAAAATGAAGCTGTCTCGTTCCATAAGTTTTCTGCTAGCACTAACAAATGCATGGAGTACAACCATTCGCGAAAGGCATAATATTTGATATGCATGCATACGTTGGACAAACATGTGGCGCAGTTCATACAGAGATTACAAAGAAATAATAACGTTCGAAGGTCCGAATCAACTTTGAACACTTGAAACTGCCGTGGCCCATGGGAACGTAAAATACAATTGCACACTTGGAATTCAAAACGCACAATGAAGACCCAACTGCCAGTTTTGACTACATAATAGTATGGATACACTCCACATAATGACCAAGGCAACGTGTCCACCTTCCCACGCTGTTAAGGGTCAAGCAATTCGAATTGATCGTTGCGCTACTAGGACCGCCCATCCTCGAGGACCAGGGGTGTTTGTAATATTGAAACTGAGCTAGGTCAGATGTGGAAGCAAAGAAGCAAGGACTATAATCATTTTCATTGCTATAAAAACAGTTAGCAAGGATTGTCAGTAATGTATACTATTGCCATTATTAAAATGGATTATAATGTGAATTACATATATTAAAACTATCTGATTTTGTAAAACTAAAAACTCCCATTATAATGTGTGAAACAAACAAAAAGTTGTTACCAAATAATCTGCTGTTATTATTCAACAGTTTATGAACACAACACGTGAAACACAACAAAATGAAAACTTAAGACAGTTATTTGCAAGAATGACTCTAAAAGCCCAATGTATATCTGTACAAGGTATATATTTTTGAAAGAAGCAATGTTGGACATATGCAATTAAAAATGCGATAACATGTACTGCCCATGTGAATTCATTTATTCAGGTAGAGGTCCCATGATGGTGTGACAGCTACTATGTTATGTTATGTAATATAATATTCTACATTCTTAGGGATTTGATTCTGCGTACTAACGTACAAAAGTACTATCCCATTGGAGATAAAATTAGAGCAGTGAGAGGAAGCGTGTAACTTGTTATGTTCATTACCTTGTTGCACTAACCAACATAATCTAGGCTGTCAAAGAGGTACCTCTTGAAATACCAGAGACAGAAAAGGAAGCTCAGTTGTAGACCATCCCGAAGACATGACGATGTTCCTGCTGTACATAATTAGTCACAACAGCAAACATGGGTCTGCAACTGTCAATAATGAAACCGAGCCAAATGTGTTTCCTTCATAACAATCAGGCTCCATATCACCATCATTTGGGATGTCAAGCTGAATAATGTGGCAGTCGAATGTTTAGTTGGTATCAACCACATTTCCCTTTTGATACAAAACCGTGCACCTACTGTCTCGAGTCAGCAACTGATGACTTTACTGAGCACCAAAGCACTAAGTATAAAACAAACACAATATCCACAGTTGACAAGATAGTGTCAGTATGCGCTGTTCTTAGTTCACACGACAGCAAAGTTTGCTGTCGTGATCCACAGTAGGAACCACGAGAAGGTGACAAACGATTCTCCCACCACAAGTATTGTGTGCATGCAGTATAAGTGTGAAAAGTTCTGCCACAAACTGAACCATCTCCATCATTAGCTAGAATAACTCAACCAGTGGTTATTTGGGCCCATCTCTATATCCTTTCAGAATATAATCAAAGATGTTACCAACAGATCCTATAGAAAAATCAATTTCATAATATTAGCATTTTCGTGTACTTTAACATGTTCACAAGAATATTGTACTTCTAAAACAAATGGAAACAAATTTCTGTTGAATATCAATTAATTAAATATAATTTTGGATGAGCATAAAATGTCACCATATATAGACTTTGTCAAAGCTGGTGTGTTTGGTCGCAAAATGATTGACAAGACTGTGAAAAGTCTCCAGGCTGAGAGTATGATGGTGTGGTGAGTTTCTTGACATCTTGCAGCACATTCTTGTGTAACATTTCTTCCTCCAATATTACTGCAGCCTTAGAACCTGAAAATAAAACACTACACATATTATATACTGCAATATTTTGAGGATTTATTGGGAGTATGGATATGTGAATATTATAAGATTTGTCCAGTTAATTTCAAGATGAGTTATTCTGTATATGAGAAAATTGTCTGTATATTATGAGCTAAGACTTGGAGAAAACAACTGTACATGTCTGCTAATTTATATTCAGTAGTGGCTTCATTACCTGGAATAAGCCACTGTTTGGTTTGTACCAAAAATAATGGAATTGTTAATTGAATTAAAGTTAATTGTTAATTTAATTGAAGAATTTGGGAGGTTAATATAATTGGAACATTTCTGATTTAATTGTAATTTAATTAATTAGCTTTTCAAGTTAATTGCCCCATGCCTGGTACAGCTAGTTTATGCAAAACTCTCAGTAACTTTAATTAATGCATTTGTTATACGTAAATGCATCATTACAGTTGTAGATTTTAGTGGTTATCACTATCATAGGTAGTCCTTGAATATATGGTATTAAACTAAGCTGAGTCAATATCATTGACCCCTAATGGCTTTTACTGGTTGGTGAATAAATATTTAATCATGCTTATATGGTAAATACCTGCACCAGCTGGACATCCAGTACTTTGTTCACTCGGTTCTCCAACAAACTATAACAGCCACACTTTGCACAATGTCCAGGACAGTCAAACCGAGCATCTCCGGACAGCTCAAGGCCCCCACCAATCTCTCTGAGTTCGTCCATGATTTGAGCCTGGGCATCCAACCAGTCTTCACGCAGCCACACTTCCTATATTTATGAATGATCTCTATGAGACTTGTTGATAACGCCTTGAGTTGGATGGCCATATTCAGCACATAACTGGAAGAGCTGCATTAGCAGATCCTTAAAAAACATGTATGTTGGCTTCTCTCTGATGCCCTTACTAGATTTCTGTTTGCAGCTGAAAATTCACAAATTCCATTGCATTATTTTTTAATAAACACTTTTAAGTGATGCAACTCATGAACTGTTTGGTAAAAATTAACATTAACTAAAACAGTATTCAAGGTATTATGTTGTTGTTGTTGATTTTGTTGATATCCAGTAATTAAAGCACACCAAACTACACTTATTTCCAATGTGGTCCTCCTGGTTTTAAGAGTGTCCTTCTCTAGAGCTAGTGAATCCATCACAGGTTTTTTCCATTTCCCTGCATGGGATCTTTTACTACCCCTGGCATGGACACCAGATAGAAGGGACCAACAGCTTTTACTGTCTCTTCCGAAAGACACAGACAAAGTGGGGTAAATGAAATTGCCCAAGCTTTGAAATGGCAGAGGTGGTTCCCTTTGACCGAAAGCATATATTTCTTAGCTTTAATATGACGTATCATTACATCCAAGAATAAAGTTTATGATTTGCTGACAAAAACAGCAAAGGTACTAAATACTTGCCATTATGAAAAATGTTTTTAAAGTTTTCATTGTATAATTATGCAGCACTTTTTTATTCTTTACACTTCAAAATCCATAGCATCCAGCTATTCTATTCAAGCTATTAATATGAAGTTTGGCATATATGTACACAAAATATATGGCTTTTGTATGATGCATTAGATTATATTTATGGTGTACATGTTAGGGTAGAGGTCAATATCACTGCAAGGTCATCTAGCACTAATTACTTTAACTTGTGCATCTCAGTAAAACCATTATTTTTAGTCTACTGTCATACTGTGCTAAGTCGTATAAAACTTTGGCAGTTGGATTTGCATTTAGTATGAATTGAAATATGTGCATAATTATGACTTCATAGAAAATAACATAATTTTTTATTTACCAACATATTGTGCCCAGTCATATAAAAGTATGACGATGCAGTTTGCTTTCAGTATGAATTAAAATATTTCATGAACACAATAATACCATAAAGATAAGATATTAGCTGATATAAATACATTACAATTTTGGACATTCTACTTTCTCCCAATTGATAGGTGAAGGAACATTGGCTACAAAGTCTTTCAGTCAGTAACACTGTATTGTGTTTGCTGCTATCTCTAGTTGCTGTATTGGACGTAATGGTGGATCCAACACAACAGCTACTCTAGGGTACTGATACAATTGGTGAGGACGAGAGTGATGGTGTTTGTGGGAGATTCGATAGTCAGGAAGACTGACAGAGCACTAAACAAGGGGTTTGTATTCCAGGGGCAAAAATAGAGGCTATCACAGAGAGGGTGAAAAAATTGTGGATATGGGCAAGGGAGATTCTATTTTAGTACACGTAGGGACTAACAACACAGAGAGGGAGGGAACAACTGATGTAGTTAGGAAATACAGGCAGTTAGTTAGAAGAGCTAAGCAGACACATATGATCTGGAAGGTTTTACCCCATACAGAGATGATCTGTAAAACCTTCCAGATCAATATCACCTTCACTTTTACCTTCACTACATGATTCTGTAATGCCAATAACTTTAGGCTTCAGTAATGTTACCACCTCTCTAAATTCATCCGTTTTATTATTTAAACTCTGTTCATTTGCATAGTAACAATCAAATAAATAACCTTTTGTGTCCAGAACTGGAATGCAATGTGCCTTGTTTGTGCTAGTGCTTATGTTTTCTTTTTTTCGTTTTGCTTACAACTTCTCCTCGTTTGGGGATAACAGCACGTGACTGTAGCTTTTTGTCACCTGCTTTTTTCCAGCTGTTGCTATGGCTCCCTTTTCTCTAGTTGTTGTTTGAGCTTGTGCTCCTGGCTCCTTCTCTTTCCGAGTCTGATTTGCTTTCTCATGGACACCCTCACGTCATTCTGTCCCTTAGTTCCATCCCTGCGCTTCACTATTTTCCCATCTCTAATCATAAGATCTGTCTGACCCCTTTCTTTCATCTCTCTCAGTTCCTTTTGTAACTCGTACTTCTCCCTCTCCTTAATTGTTTTATCTGGGTTAGGGTTAACCTTAACCCTAGGTAGATGTTCCTGTGCATTTCACTCCTGGCATTTCTTAGCAGTTTTGCTTTGCTTAACACTTTCCTTTGAGCTTGTGCATCATTAAGTTTCAGTAGTATTGGGCTGGGCTCATTGCCTGTGCCAAGCCTAGTTATTTTCTCTACTTTGGCTTCTCTCACTTCGAGCTCTTCTAAGATTAAATTCTCAATTACTTCTTTATTATTTGTTCCTTGTAGTTTCTCCGGTACATTGTAGAGAATGACATTGTTCTGGTTTTTTTTCTTTTTCCTTCTGTTCCTCTTTCATGTCATCAAGTTTCATGTCAATAATGTCCATGGTATTTTCGACCTCCCCTATTTTCTCACTAATCTACTCTACTGATTCCTTTACTGCACCCACATCTGTCTCTGTTTTGTTTAATGATCTCGACATGTTTTCAACAGTGCTTTCAACTGTCATTAGTCTTTCATTCATGTGTGACTGTTTAGTTCTCTCATCGTTGACAAATCTTAATGTTATACCTACCATGGGTTGGCATTTAGTACAAAAAAACATCCGATTGTTGTTTTTTGAGTTAACTACTGCTTTATATTCTGATTTAGTCATCTTAGGTTTTATGCATTTGAAAATGGTCTGACATTTATTATCTATCATATTTGGTAGAAATTAAACATATTTATATACAAACAAATGTGGGCCACTCGGTGTCTTTCGACATTGTCCCATGTATTTAAACCTCACGCTCTAAAACTGGCCCACACTGCAGGTATGAACAAAAACATACCGAACTCAATGCAGTACATAACAATACTATCATGGCGTAATAATAAAATTCAATTTAACATTACAAAAAATTAACATATGACCCAGATAGGTGGGGCCACTACACCACGTCACATAATCATGTGACCGCCCCACCAGAAAAGCTGTGTTATTGAAACACTGTTCTTATAAAAGGTCACACCCGAGACATGCCTCTATTAAGAACATCCGATGTCGCCTAAAATTATGGTAAATTCACCTAAAACAATTTCTGATATCTAAAAGATATCGCCCGAGACAAGTCTTCTTAACTTATCAAGTATAAGAATTGCTAATTGCTGGGTTATACGTGTTGTACTACACTAGCATACCTGAAATCAAGAAGCTCTAGCCCGAGACTAGACTCCTTAACCTCTCGACAAGGTAAAAATTAGATCCACTGTATTGCATGCGCTCAGGCTAGGGTAAGATAGCCTAACCCTTCTGGTGAGCTATGAAATGGAAGTTTAATGGGCCTATGGCGCCAAAAATCGGAACTCATCTATCTGACTACGAGATAATTTATCTGCCAGAATATACACTCGACCAGGTACAAGGTTTATATATATACATACATGCACGCACGCACGCACGCACGCACGCACGCACGCACGCACGCACGCACGCACCCACACACGTACACGCACACATGCACGCACGCACGCACGCACACACATACACACGTACACGCACGCACTCACGCACGCACGCACGCACGCACACACACACACACACACACACACACACATATATATATATATATATATATATATATATATATATATATATATATATATATATATATATATATATATATATATATATATATATATATATATATATATATATATATATATATATATATATATATATATATATATATATATATATATATATATATATATATATATATATATATATATATATATATATATATATATATATATATATATATATATATATATAACACCTTTTAAGTACCTTTAAAGGTGCTTAATCAATTCGATTGTTTTGCTAGTCTCATTTCAAATTAATTTTGCGAAAAACCAAACCTAGACCTAATATCCAGTGCAACATGGTAGCTCGGTTATACAACTTTTGTATGTAGATTTTGTGAAATCGTCCGACAAACTATTAAATTAGTTAATGCTTGTTGAAGCTTTAACTGAAGTGAAAATCGAAATGCTAAAAAAATTCTTCCTTGGTGAAACTTTTTCAAGTGATGGACGAGATGATGGAAGTCACGTCCATAAATTAGCATAATCTGCATTGACCCACGCAGTGCTTACCATTTCGAACGTCTAACGTCTGAAGTCAATTATTTCGATTATTAAAAAAAAGGCATTTTTTATTAAACTGACCGCGGATTTTACATAAACTATTCACACACTACATATTTGGACAACAATGAACCGGATTTGTGATAGGCTAAATAAGTTGAAGCAGTTTTAAATACAATTGGTTTTAAATGTATTCGGTAGGTGGCGCAGTAAGCGAAAATGTGTTGTTTCCCGGTCCACCACGTGGCGCCACTATTGTAGCCAACCTTTCCGATTTGCATAAAACTGTAACATTAATACTGTAGAATTTCAATGTGTTGTTGTATATGCAGCCGACCTTTGCGCACCTGGATGACCAAACTTTGACGAAGTAAGTGGGCCACACGATGCCAATGTCAATGATACGAGTTACGTAGTATTAATTCCATTCAACTAACTTGCAGTAAGTATTCCAATGTAGTCATTGCACTGACTTGATGGAGTTTAACAACATCCACAAAAAAGATGTCTCGTAGCCGTGGCGTAGGCGTGGGTACAGAAGTATGTTTTGTGAACTCAATCAATGTACAACTGTCTACGTAACTGTGTTTTTTAATTGTGTGTATCTTCCAATCAAGGACACCAAGTCCAAGAATCTAAGCAAGGTAGCAAAAACGCTTGGCGTCGCGTGCGTTCAGTTCGCCGAAATAAGGCAAAAATCCACATCTCGGTGCCATCGCAATGCTAAAGCAAAGGCAAAGCAATGGAGTCGTAAATTGCGTCTTTTCTTCGTCTAGACTCTAGTGATTGTATTTTTAAGACGCGTTAGGGCAATATGTTTTGATTGCTAACGGAGTAAAACCTGCGCACCTTGTGTATTCATAGCAAGCCGTAACTTGCAGTTTCATCTATTCCGAATGCAGTCACTGTCACTGACACTGACAATCATCATTGATAGGTATATTACATTCCGCTTGGTGCGCCACCGTCGACGCCGGGTATACTTTTACGCATCACTTTTTGTGACTTGAACTTCGGCTTTACCTGGTTTTGGGGGTCGCCGTAGATCGTTTCGTATAACTACGCAAGCAAACGACTGACCTTAACCGACACAGATATCAACCAATGAATAGTTGTAGACGCTATACAGAATTTGGCGGGCCTGTCTGAAGAGATTTTCACCGAGGTAAGCGTTTGTGAACTTTGATGTTTCGTAATATAGCTAAAATAATGGTAAATAATAAGTCTACAAAAAAATTGTCCGGGTGTACATATACTTTAGTATATTAGCTTTATAATGATATGTATATTATGACTATTGTCCGATGTGCAAAAAAAGTAGCTCGAGTTTGAAAAACAGGCCTGCCACACTCAAATTTAGGTAGCGTCGCCTGCGTTGGCGTTCATAGCCTAGCTCCAGGCGGCGCCCAGCGCCCTCATTCATTGTGTCTGGTGTGCGCGCCATGCAAAATACTGTTGATAACTTTATTTGTGAACTAGTAATAAAAGTGCACAATTGTTATAGTTTGTTAGTAAAATTAAGTGATAGTTTTATGGTTTTACAAAGCTATATTGGATGGGTCTCGGACTTCGTCAGGGTTTGGAGCGCCGTGCGCACAGCGCACTTTGCCAGTACCATGTGGTTGACACAGCTATTAAAAAATCCACGGAATCGTACTATTTAAAACTGCCATCTGATGAATTTAATGCAAACATAGTAATTATAAATGTGCAGTTGTTGCATGTTGTTCATTATTTTTACTGTAGCGCTCATTAAAATGAAATAGTTTCACAGTTTTAACATTATATTTGTGACTTCCGGTATTCACGCGACTTCGGCTGCACCAGACGTTGTGATATTTAACAATTTAAATCCACGGCATCTGCACTTTTATAATTATGTGTTGACAATTTTACACATACACACACACACACACATATATATATATATATATATATATATATATATATATATATATATATATATATATATATATATATATATTAAGGTATCCTATGTTATTTTGGATGTCCTTCTCTTATATTTTTCATTGGGAAATAAATTAAGTAAAATCAGACTTTTAAACTAACAAAAATTATGAAATGGCCCAAATTCGTATTCTGCATTAAATAACACGATTGTAAAATTTAGCTTTACTGTCACACACAACTGTGTTACTTATTTAACATACACAATATAACAAATTCTTATGTGATTTTGAATACTGTTAAGGAAACTGTTATTATAATTAACAGTAGTAAAACAACATTATCTTTTTGCATCAAACATTGTACATATCTTAATAATCTTTATATATTTCTTATTTGTGTTTCATGTTTAAGGATTCCACTGCATGTTTGAAGACACACTACACCTTTCATGGATTTCACTGGATAATATAGAGGAATGGACCAAGCAAAGCTTGCAGACCCTACTACACACAGCAGAAGACAGACAAAGCTTGTGAAGACTGTGTAGAAATGGTGAATATATGTACACCGAGTCTACAATGGACATTGACACATTACACATGTATGGATTTATGAAATAGTGAACTCTGAGTATGTGTACAGTTAGTCGACAGTATAATGTGAACATTATAAACACTACTTCATGTTGAAATGCATGACATTAATTTGAGACATTGAGATATGAATATTTCTGCACTAAGCCTGCACTACCATGTGAATACTGACACATACACTGGTGTGGATTTATCAAACAGTGAACTGTGAATATTGCTGTACTGAGCCTTCTTCCTTATAGTTACTTCCATTGTAACATTTCTTGTGTTTTGTCCTTTTCCATGTCTCCTTATCAGCTACTGTAAACAGTATGTAAACATTATTTCATGTTGAAGTGCAGGACACGAAACAGTGAAATTTATGTGCCAAACATGCAGTGTACTGTGAACCAGTTTTGACACAGTTAACTATAAATATTGTAGCATTATGCATGCAGAAAATTCCAAAGCTCTCAAAAATTAATAAATTGTGTTTATTTTATGGAAGGAGAGTGGATTTTTTTCCAAAAAAAAATTCACCATGCAAGAATATATTGTTCTTTATAATTATATAATAAACAATACAAATTATATGAATGTGCCAGCTTCTTGTGTCACTTATTTATAAATAGTTAGGTCATTAATACCTGTTATTATGCAGATGTCACATTACAATAAATTATGTCATCAAAATATCATACTGTAGTAAAGTTAATTATGTACACCATTTCTTCTTAACATGCCTCAGTAAATTTTAAAAACAACAATTACTTATGACTGAAACAGGTCATTTATCAATATAAATCGGTCAATGGAGGTCAAATAATCAGGTCACTAAGGTCAATATTATGGTCAACAATCACGGCCTCTATTGACTTGATAGCATTCCAATACAGTCTTGATTAAAAACTAAATAGGCCATCAAGACATGTAATTGGGTCAAAGGTCAAGTTGTAATAAACTAGGTCATTATTGGGTATTAAGGTCAATGTGTACATAAATTCTCCCTTACACCCTTCCCTGATGCCACATGTCATACATAATTACTTAATTTGGCAATTTTTCAACATATGTAGGTCATAGGTCAAGGTCAAATAAGTAGGTCGTGTCAAGGTCACACGTTATTAGGTCAAAATTTTTAGGGTCCTCTAACTTTTTATTCCACCTCGGTGTCTTCTTTACTACACATTATGCCATGTTCCCCTGCATTTAGTGGCAGTGCAGCCAACAAACAGACCGGTCACAAGAAATGGACTCAATTCCATAAGACAAAATAGGCCCTTTTTTTGAAGCCAAAAAGTGGAATAACTTCGCAAATAATAAAGATATTGAAAAAAATCAAAAAGGATGATAAACCGCATAACATACTTTATCAGACAGAAGTGTTTAAATGATTATAAAACGATTTTGAATTTTTTGTAATATACCTATCATTGACTACAGAGTCAGAGTTGCTGCGTTTTATTCAAGTTGTAGCTAGGTATACTTTCAAATGGCAGCACAAATCTAAGACTAACGGGGGTATGGGTGTCCATTTTTAAATTCTTAAATTGGAAGACTTGTTAAAAATACAGGAACTAAAATTGTACTATAAATATATATATATATATATATATATATATATATATTATGCATAACAAACTACCAGCATATATTAAAAATTTACCATTCTACCCACAAACAGATGTACAAGACCACTATACACGAAATAAAAGTCAGATAAGAACATTCAGTACAAGACATGAATTTGCCACAAAATATATTACATACAACATACCTCGCACAGTAAAGAGCACACCCAAGGAAATCATGCAAAAGATAAATACACATAGCATACAAGGTATTTCAAATTATGCTAAACATATTTTTCTCCAAACAAAGATAATTGTTTGATACAAAACTGCTACACATGTGCACAATAAAGAAAAATACCTTTTACTGTGACTGTTTCATATGCACATGCATCTGAATGAATACATGCATCACACTTCATGCACATGCGCGCACACACACACACACACACACACACACACACACACACACACACACACACACACACAAGCACACACGCACACACACACCGTTGTTGACAACTGGCCAGAAAATAATTTATATCGGGAATTACTTTTTTCTTTTCTTTCTCTTTTTTTCTTCTTATTTTGCTTAAAACTAGTAAAATGTTTATATGTAAGGTGTATATAAGGTGGCTCCTGTGATATCGACTTTAACCAAGTCTTAACAAGACTCTCCTTGGCCCTATTTGCTTGAATTACATTTGGGACTGTATGCTACATGGAATCTGATATAATATGTATATATAGCAGGATTAGTTATATGTTCACTGTGGACACTACATACCATACTCTATAGTTATATGTTCATTGTGGACACTACATACCATACTCTATAGTTATATGTTCATTGTGGACACTACATGCCATACTCTATAGTTCATTGTGGACACTGCATACCATACTCTATAGTTATATGTTCATTGTGGACACTACATACCATACTCTATAGTTATATGTTCATTGTGGACACTACATACCATACTCTATTTGTTGTAATTGTTCGTATTACATAATTATGTACATTTGTTAAATCTTGTTAAAATCTGTATAGTCATGCATATGTGAACTGTGTATCAGGCTTGTTAACAAATGCAAATGCATTTGAAGGCGCATTTGAATGTTGAGCATTTGAATGCACATTCAAATACCTCTAATTTTTTTATGCATTTGCATTTGAATGCATACCTTAAACATTTGCGTTTGCATTTGAATGTGACCCACAAACATTTGATTTGTCAAATGCACAATCAAATGTACAATGAAATGCATGCATACTTTTTTTAATAATTATTATTGTTAGATTCACTTTCACAAGTTCACAACATGCCATTGAAAAAAGGGATCTTTAGTGAGCAGTACCCTCAGCAGATTATGAAATCATTGTCTGACTGGTGAATCTACTTTCACAACGTGGTCTTTAAAAAAGTGCTATGTATATAAACTGGTCAACACTTGAGCTGTTATTCGTACAACATGAAAAGACCAACTGGTCTATAGGGATGGCTTCAGAGATTACATGTTCATTGAAATAAATCAAACAATGCAGACAAATGACTCCCTTGTGTTGTGTTGGAACTGTTGGGGTGGAGTGGGTTGGGGTGGCAGCTCATTGGGAAGTAAACTTTAGAAATGCCAGCCCTGAATGTTTACAGCCAGAGAGAGTGATTAGTGGTAGCTGCAATTATCCACCTGGTTATCTTCCCAGTGATCCCACCAGTGGACAGTCTATTGTCTTGGGTTCCCCTTACATTCTGGGCTACCTGAAGGATTAACCTTTCATTCCCTGCCATGGTTCCCAGTAAACTGTCAATTGTCTATTCCTCCCTCCCATTTCCACCACCTCTGCAGGCCTCGAACTGTGTGACTCAGTGTATGATTCTACATACATGTTCATGTAGTGGGACTGGTATGTAGTGGTACTTAGTGGTTACAAAAATATATACTGTATTTATTAAATAAATTAATAATGTGTCTGTACACATTATTACATAACAAGCAAGAAACTAAATAAGTGTTGCATAAGAAATATGCATACAATCAGCTGTGTTCATATACATTAGTTGTTTTTTCTCCAAATAAAACAAATTATTAATGTAAAGCCAAAACATTTGAAATTAAGTCAAATGCATTTGCAGATGTGTAACCAAAACATTTGCATTTACATTTGAATGCAACCCCAAAACATTTTTATTTGCATTTGAATGCATTCCTGGAAAATGGCATTTGCATTCGCATTTGCATTTGAATGAAGTGAAACATTTGCATTTGCATTCAAATGTGTTGACATGCATTTGTTAACAAGCCTGCTGCATATGAGTGTTCAGCATAACATTATAAATCTTTAGATATGTTTAGATAATATGTTCATGTATTGAATCATTATGTTCATATATTGTAAGATATGTATACTAAGGGCTAAATAAATACGTATACATTCTTATTTGCATACTGGTCTAAGTACAATAGTGCTGTCATCTGGTGACCATACTATATATTACATTTAGTTTGTCAGACCATTACACAGAGGAGCTTATGCCAGGCTTATGTTTCTGCTAGTGCTAATTAGGTTGGAATTATGTCAATGAGTGGGATTACCAGTGGAGCATTAATTGGTTGGGCCTGACAGGACAAAGCATTGATTAAAGCTGTTCCCATGTGCATGAATGGTGGACTCAGTTCAGTTGCCACAGCCTGTTTCTCCAACAAGTTTTACCGTAAGTTTCCGTATATAATATGCCCCTATGTATAATATGCACCCTGACTTTTGGTAAATTCTGATAGAATTCCTATATTACCATGTATAATACGCACCCCAACTTTTGACATTGACCCCTGATTTTCCGGCTTCTGATAGTTTGCTTTAAGCGACAAAGTTCGTTTGTGTGATGATCCTTGAATCCATCTCAGAATCATAAACATGTCATGCAAGTTACGGCATTGCCGCTGGCTCATCGCACGTGATGATATATCACCTCGTCAGTCGTGTAAGCCCTGCGTAACTTGCATTTTAGCTTGACCATTGCACAACTGATTAAATTTGTGCTTGTTAAAACTTACTTTGCATCATTCTGCTCTCAGTTTTAAATTAATACCAAGCTCTACTCTGATATGTTACATGCATACTTTCAACTGTGAAACATACATATGGTACAATCATCTTTATTTGCATTCACAACTTTAAACATAGAGCGACACTGGCTGACCCGTGGGCATGGCATTGGCTAGTCAGGTCGTTCACGTGATTCAAGATCGCCAATCATGGTGCTTTGGTGCTCAGGGAGCAACACATTTGAGCATATTAATCTGACACCGTCCACACATTTCTGCGTTATTCCCGGTCGGCAACACTCCCGTTCGCGGATGCTTCCCGCTCATTGACGTCATAGTTCTAGTTTTTCAGAAAGCTTTTGACAAAGTGCCACATCAAAGATTGTTACTTAAATTAAAAGCCCATGGTATCGGGGATAGCATAACTGACTGGATAGAACAATGGCTGACTGACAGAAGACAACGAGTTGTAGTAGATGGCGAAGTTTCAAATTGGAAATCGGTTTTGAGTGGGGTTCCTCAAGGATCAGTATTAGGACCTATATTATTCTTAATTTATATCAATGACTTGGATGAGAGTATAACAAGTAACGTACTGAAATTTGCGGACGACACAAAACTGTTTAGAAAGGTTAATACTGATGGTGATAAACAACATTTACAAAACGATCTAGACAGATTAGTGAAATGGTCTGAGAAATGGCAGATGCTGTTCAATTTTGGGAAATGTAAATGCCTACATACAGGACACGGGAACTTGAATGTAAACTATAAAATGGGAGATACTGTTCTTGGTACTACTGTAAAAGAAAAGGACTTAGGAGTTACAATAAGCGCTGATATGAAAGTTTCAGAGCAGTGTGGTATTGCAGCTTCAAAGGGTAATCAAATTCTTGGATTGATTAGAAGAAACATAACATACAAGGGAAAAAAGTTAATTATACCTCTTTATAAAGCAATAGTTAGACCTCATTTAGAATACTGTATACAAGCATGGAGACCATATCGTAAGAAGGATATAGATACGCTTGAACGCATACAAAGGAGAGCAACTAAAATGATTCCAGAACTTAGAGACCTTAGTTATGAAGAACGCCTGAAAGAATGTGGTTTAACAACTCTAGAGACAAGGAGGTTAAGAGGAGATCAGATTGAAGTTTTTAAGATATTGAATGGGTATGAAAATATTGATAGAAATATGTTTTTCTCACTCAAGAAGGATAGCAGAACTAGAGGACATGAGGTAAAATTAGTAAAGGATCAATGTAGATTGGACATCAGGAAGCACTCGTTCTCACAGAGGACAATAAATGAATGGAACAAACTATCTACAGATTGTGTAACTGCTAGCAGCGTGAATATGTTTAAAAACAAGGTTGACACATATATCAGGAGAGGGCGGGTTATAAGTAGGTGAACATTGTTGGACTCTCGATAAGCCAATGGCTTCCTTGTCCACTTGCCATCTGGGCCTTTGGCTTGGATGGCAAATCTTGTTAAATCTTCTTGTTAAATCTAGTGTTCCAGTAGCGTTATCCATATCCGGTCGGAGAAAATTTTGTTTAGCCCTATCACCATGTATAATACGCACCCGGACTTTTAAGTAAAAATCGAAGGGAAAAAATGCGTATTATACACGGAAATTTACGGTAGTTACAGGTTGGTGTACTGTGTTTTCTAGAACTGTTCAAATGAGTACAGGGCTAGATGCTGTACTTACATCACAATCGTTGACTTGATTTGATATCTTTATTGCCCCATGTTGTGAACAATATATTATGCCATTGATGTAAAAACTAACAATGTATTATAAACTCAATGTCTGCCTTCATTTTCTTGTGCCACTAATCACAGTTCTTGGGTCAAATTACTGAATGGTTCAGTGTCTTTGTTATACCAAGCTTCTGTACTACCAAACATTTCACTCAGTGCAAAATCTGTTACTGAAGCACATGACATGTTACATTATATACTGTGTATTAGATTACCTACAGTGTAAACTCATGATTCGTCGTAAACATACTATTGACATCAATGCTAACAGCCTGTGTATTCACACTGGGTGTGCGATCAACCACCCTCCCAGCAGGGTTGGCTTTATAATGGCAGAAATCAGTTTTTTGCTTGATGAACAGTAAAACAGATTTTTACCTGCTTTTACCTGTCTTTACTAACAAAAACTTGATAAGCAAAATGCACCTTTAGCAGCCATATCTTATCAAACTTGGCTATTGAGAATTTGACAAAATTATTATGATACTTTGGTTTTTGTTAACACTGCTACTCTGCTACCAATGTAGCTATAACATTTCTGCTACCAATGTAGCTATAAAAACTATGCTACTAATGTAGCAATAAAAGCTATTGTACCAATGTAGTTATACAAGTTCTGGTACCAGTGTAGCTATAAAAGCTTTGCTACCTATGTAGCTATAAAAGCTCTACTACCAATGTAGCTATAAAAACTACGCTACCAATGCAGCTATAAAAGCTCTGCTACCAATGTGGCTATAAAAGCTCTGCTACCAATGTGGCTATAATAACTCTGGTACCAATGTGGATATAAAAGCTCTGGTTCCAATGTGGCTATAAAAGCTCTGGTTCCAATGTGGCTATAAAAGCTGTGGTACCAATGTGGCTATAAAAACTCTGGTGCCAATGTGGCTATAAAAGCTCTGGTTCCAATGTGGTTATAAAAACTCTGGTACCAATGTGGCTATAAAAGCTCTGGTTCCAATGTGGCTATAAACAACTCTGGTGCCAATGTGGCTATAAAAGCTCTGGTTCCAATGTGGCTATAAAAGCTCTGGTACAAATGTGGCTATAACAGCTCTGGTACCAATATGGCTATAAAAGCTGTGGTGCCAATGTGGCTATAAAAACTCTGGTTCCAATGTGGCTATAAAAACTCTGGTTCCAATGTGGCTATAAAAACTCTGGTACCAATGTGGCTATAAAAGCTCTGGTTCCAATGTGGCTATAAAAACTCTGGTGCCAATGTGGCTATAAAAGCTCTGGTTCCAATGTGGCTATAAAAACTCTGGTGCCAATGTGGCTATAAAAGCTCTGGTACCAATGTGGCTATAAAAACTCTGGTGTCAATGTGGCTATAAAAGCTCTGGTTCCAATGTGGTTATAAAAACTCTGGTACCAATGTGGCTATAAAAGCTCTGGTTCCAATGTGGCTATAATAACTCTGGTTCCAATGTGGCTATAAAAGCTCTGGTTCCAATGTGGCTATAAAAACTCTGGTACCAATGTGGCTATAAAAGCTCTGGTTCCAATGTGGCTATAAAAGCTGTAGTATCAATGTGGCTATAAAAGCTCTGGTTCCAATGTGGCTATAAACAACTCTGGTGCCAATGTGGCTATAAATGCTCTGGTTCCAATGTGGCTATAAAAACTCTGGTACAAATGTGGCTATAACAGCTCTGGTACCAATATGGCTATAAAAGCTGTGGTGCCAATGTGGCTATAAAAACTCTGGTTCCAATGTGGCTATAAAAACTCTGGTTCCAATGTGGCTATAAAAGCTCTGGTACCAATGTGGCTATAAAAGCTCTGGTACCAATGTGGCTATAAAAGCTCTGGTTCCAATGTGGCTATAAACAACTCTGGTACCAATGTGGCCATAAAAGCTGACTTTGGTTGCATCAATATTGCAAATATGTAGTCATTTTCAAATACTGCCATCATTAAGCACTGCCAGTGTAGCTCTCAGTTGCAACAATTAAAGTTAGGAGATAATAATTAGGTCCAGGTGCCTTGGAGTAAGGTGGATTAAGAATGGACTTTGATGACATGCTTCAGCTAGCTGTACAGAATTGATTAAAGTATAAACCGCATCAATTTCTTCTGATGCACATTGACCGTCTTCCTTCTTGGGCATTATCTAGAAACTCAAGGGATACAGAAATCATGTAGTCTAACACGGCAATAAATCTTATGCAGGCTCATCCACAGTCAGGTATTTATTTATCAATGTTATGTATGTTCCCTGGAAGTTATTTGTTAATTGAGCTCTTCAGATATTAGTTTGATCTACTTGTGTTGTTTGTTGTATGGAGAATTCCTGTGTGTTTTGTGTACTTCAGTATATAGGTGTAGAAAGTAGAGCTACACATGCAAAAAGTACATGTGCAGTTAATACTATCCTACCCTAGTCACCCCCCCCATCCCCCACCCCACTGCCTTCTGTTTCCCAACTGTGTCCCTCTCCACCCTCCTCTGGTTGTCTTTGACTGACATGTGTCATCACCCAGTCCTCTTCCCATCATACACGGTCTCCCCTTCTCCTCTGGCCTCCCTCTTTCAAGGCATCTTGATGGTTGCCCTCTGCCCTCTGCCCTCTGCCCACCTCATCCACGTTCTTATTAATACTTCAGTAATTTATTCATTTGCAATGATAAGATTGAATGAATCAGAGATTAATCTTCCTGGTTGATGAATCTGCAGACCAAGCTCACTTCCTAGTTTAGTTTTCGTTCTCCTTTCATCCACCTTCATGTACATACGCACGTATGCATGCTGGCATGCTTGCATGCACATATGCACACATGTACGTTATATAAGTACTGCTTATTTGTGGGTATGAAGGTTGGTCGAAATGTATGCTAAAGTACAGTTTTATTCCAGTAGCCCCAACTAATGACAGTCCGTACTGGTAAACATCATACCATGAGTTCTTTGCTTCCCCTATTAATCATTGCCATTTAATTGGAAAGAACCGACTGAAATCATGAAGTAATACACAGAACTGTAAATACCACAGAGTAACTTTTGAAAATAATAATATTTAGCTCAAACATGATTAAACAAGATTGTTCTGCTTACATTTAGTACAGTACATCTGTCTGATAAGCTGTTCTCTGCCTTCTCTACCTTCTCTGCGTCATTGGGGCGTGGCCCATATTTGATCAGGTCAAACATGGCTTTTACCCATACATGCATTTCTATTTGACTTGTGTAGAATATGAAGGACACAGTGGTTATTGAATACAACGTTGTGATAACCTGCTAACTCAATAGCTTTATTCCCGAATCAACACACCACACATATACCGAAGGGGGGAGGTCTACTTGCTACGCATGAATCTCAGGTCCATATAATATTGTTATTATTTAGCATGTATACATTACAAATAATACCTAATGTGGGCAACAGTTTTCACAGATCATTCCATCTGTGCATGTTTATTCAGATAAGCTACTTGTGGGTATGAATGGAATATGTATTCGTGTATTCAGATATTATTAGTCTTTCTGTAGTATTGATGCTTGGCTACATTGTCATGTGTTGCATTATACATGTCAACATGATCAGCAATATGTGTCATGCCTACCACCGCTGCCAGGGGACAGATGTCATTAAGTTGACAATACAATCACATAGGTGTCTCGTCTAGTGACATTTCTCTGACTTCATACCCTGGGAAAACAAATTATTTTGTAATGTCATATCACTGAGATAACTGGATATTTCTCAGAGCAAGTCTCTTCATAGAATTGCCATCCTGTGGTAAGACAGAATCATTCAGGCCTTGTAATGGAAACACGTGTTAGTCGCCTACATGACCATTGCATTAGCCTGTATTGAGAGAGTCGTGTGGGAGCACAGTTTGTCAAGGCCCTCTTGGAACATTCAGACTGAAACACCAGTTAATCTCACAGCGATGTCATTGAGTGGACATATTATGCAAGTATAGTGTGGGCTACACCAGGGTCACTTCTCTGGGTGTGTCTAGGCCTGGCATCACACTGCAGGTGAAAGATTAACAAAAAACATAGGTGGTGTCAGTGGTGCACGCAGGTGGTGTGAGCGGTGCACACAGCTGGTGCAGGAGATGCAAGACAAAAGATCCAGGTAAAAGACGTTCTTAATTCGTGTACAGTGCTTTGTGCATTGGTGTTACAACTTTGTCTTAAATTTAAATTCATGTGTTTTGTTTCTTGAGTTCAAACTACTAGTTTGATAACTGTGTATACTGATTAACATGTATATTGCAATATGATACAATTGTCAGTACGTTTTGGTATTGAACTTATTTTCAATAATCAATTGTCAAATATTGGAAGTTAGTAGAATTTTTAAGACATTTATTTATTGTGATCATTAAGATGGGACAAGATAATCACCTAAATATAATTAGAACAGCCAAAGAACTAAGTCATCCCAGAATTCAGTTCCTGAAGAATGCAGTCAGCAGTTGCCAAAACGTCAGCACTAAGTAAACTTCACAGTTGTGGTTAAAAGAAAATCTATAAATAGAATAGATTAATTTTTAGCCATAGTCATAAAATATGTGTTCGATCTGAAGGTAATACATGCCATCATGCAAGACATGCCACTGAGGCCAGACATAGATGAGCCATTGTGTTAATTCTACCTGCATGTCAATAGTCTTTCCCACATGAATCCTGCCCGCTTGATTTGCTCTAATGCATCAAAGGTATTATACATGTCTAGTGGTCTTGGTTCCTAAGTCTTGCCTCAGTATGCAGAGTGTGCAAACGTCAAGTCTGATTGTGGGTGAAGTCTGTCCAGTAAACACCAGCAGTCATTTATTGCCTTGTAGATTGTCAATAACTTGACTGCAGGCACAATAAATAGGTAGAAATGTGTCAATACATACAGAGTACTACAGACGTAATTCTACATTAAGGTGCCATTAGGCATTCATCACTGGCAGGATTTAAGCACTCTGTCTTTGTTGCTATGACTTAGAGCAACAGGAGAAGAACTAATCACATAGTTGGCAGCAGAACTTGTTATGTGGATGGCTCTAGACTGGGCACTGCACAAACTCAATGACTTCTCTTAATTGTTGGCATAACTACATCTGGTGTAGCCGTTGCTTTGTTGGTTATGACATATGCCAAGTGAATAGACCATATTCAATAAATACAAGTTTTGATGATTCCTGATACCTTAAGATGGTTCTGATCGCAGGATTCTTGTGACTCCTCATTGATCATATCTTCATCGTTGTCTATTACTAGTTTAAGAATTCTAGTTCCTATTTTTATAGGTGCTTCAAAATTATATAGAATGTCCTGATTGGGCCAGAAATGGTCCAGTTGGTTTTTAAAAGTGTTTATAGAGTTTGCCTGGACGACTGTTTCCGGGAGGGAATTCCAAGGCTCCATCACTTTCCGGGAGGGAATTCCAAGGCTCCGTCACTCTGAGGGGAAAAGCAGTTTTTCTTATATTTGTATTTGATCTTTGAGTAAATAATGTTAGAGTATGCCCACTATTCCCTGTCCTGAAGGATGCATCATCTCATTTTAAAAGTCTGCATGAAGATTCAGTGTCGTATAGATTGTGTATAATTTTAAAAACTTCAATCATATCTCCTCGTCATAATGGGAGTATTTTTTAGTGATTTTAATCTTTCTATATAAGAAAGCTCTTCTTTTGACATTTTCTATTGCAATAATATGTTCTTTAGTAAGGGTATCATACTGCTATTGTGAGATGCAGTCTTACCATTGTTTTGTGTAATGGCAAAAATGCATTTGTCAAGGAATTGGAAAGTTGTTCAACTTATTTTTGTCATCTTTGTTGCTCTAATGTAGCACCATAATATTGCACCATAATGTTGCACCATAATGTTGGCAGTTGGACTCCTTTTGCAGAATCTCAGACGATTACAGCCTTGAAGTAATAACAATAATTATTGTGATGGAATTGTTACAAAATGGTGTTATGTTTAATTGCAACTACAGCTTGATGCAGGTGATGTTCATGATACACACTTGATTTCACATAGTGTTTGTATATGATTATTACTTGATTCTAACAAGGCTGTTTAGCCATGTAATACCCCTATTATTATTCATAATTTACTGTTGCAAGCTTGTGACTTGTGCGTATAAATTGCGTCTTTTTAGAAATTATTATTAATTATTTTGACATACTCAAACTTGTTTTTACCTTTGTAAACATTTTCAGCGTTTTATGAAGGCGATTTCATCAGTACTAATGATGTTGGATGACTCTTACTGTGTGAGGCTTGTGGCACAAACCACATGTCTCAAACAATCTCCCTGTCTTTCCTTTGTGGCACAGCCCACATAGGAAAGACAGGAAGATTGTTTGAGACCAGATTAAATGAACACAAGAAAGATGCAGAGAATGCACAAAAAGAACAATACATAAGGAGCGAAAAGAAGCAGTCACAGTCCACCACCAATAAGTCCACCCTCACAGTGCACCACCAATAAGTCCACCCTCACAGTGCACCACCAATAAGTCCACCCTCAGAGTCCACCACCAATAAGTCTACCCTCACAGTTCACCACCAATAAGTCCACCATCACACCAATAGGGTGCACCCTCACAGTCCACCACCAATAAGTACACCATCACATTCCACCAACAATAAGTCCACCCTCACAGTCCACCACCAATAAGTCCACCCTCACAGTTCACCACCAATAAATCCACCCTCACAGTCCACCACCAATAAGTCCACCCTCACAGTCTACCACTAATCAGTCCACCCTCACAGTTCACCACCAATAAGTCCACCCTCACAGTCCACCACCAATAAGTCCACTCTCACAGTCCACCACCAATAAGTCCACCCTCACAGTCCACCACCAATAAGTCCACCCTCACAGTTCACCACCAATAAGGTGCACCCCCACAGTCCACCACCAATAAGTACACCATCACAGTCCACCACCAATAAGTCCACCCTCACAGTGCACCACCAATAAGTCCACCCTCACAGTCCACCACCAATAAGTCTACCCTCACAGTTCACCACCAATAAGTCCACCATCACACCAATAGGGTGCACCCTCACAGTCCACCACCAATAAGTACACCATCACAGTGCACCACCAATATGTCCACCCTCACAGTCCACCACCAATAAGTCCACCCTCACAGTCCACCACCAATAAGTCCACCCTCACAGTTCACCACCAATAAATCCACCCTCCCAGTCCACCACCAATAAGTCCACCCTCACAGTCTACCACCAATCAGTCCACTCTCACAGTCCACCACCAATAAGTCCACCCTCACAGTCCACCACCAATAAGTCCACCCTCACAGTTCACCACCAATAAGTCCACCCTCACAGTCCACCACCAATAAGTCCGTCCTCACAGATCACATGACCACCGACAACCAACTCATAGACTGGGATGGAGTATAAGTGGTAGACAGGGAATCACACAGAAGGAGAAGATTCATGAAAGAGGCCATATGGATATACCAAGGCAGCGATCAACGGAGACGAGGGGCAATTACGAACTTCCTCACATGTACAATGACTTCATCCAACATCATTAGTACTGATGAAGTCACCTTGATAAGACAATGAAAATTACTACAAGTTTGGATATGTCAATATAATTATTTCAACATGAAAACGAACTATCCTGAAATATTTTCACTATTTTCATAATAGATTGTTCTCTTAAAGTGCTGACATTAACACTGTTGCATCAATGCCTCTAGGCATGAGCAGCACAGATAACAGGTGTGTGTGTGTGAGCCAGGACAGACATCAACAGGGGATTACTGGAGGCTCAGCAAGAGGGAGATAATACCAGCTGGAGACCCAGCTAAAGCTCAGGCCCATTAAAGTGGATAATTAGAGGCAATCAGATGGTTAACCAGGATGTCTCAGTAGTCAGGAGACAATTGAACTAATTACATGTTGACAGACAAACACCACAGTTAAGTAATGACCTGCAGGTATTGTCATGTCCAGTTTGTGGCAATGTGAATTGCAGAAAGCCTTAATTGGTTTTTCCATTAATTACTGGTACCATACACTGATTATTACGATACCTTTGTATGAGTTTAATTATTTGTAATCCTTTTGCATTACTTTTACACATTAACCACATTTCACTATCATTTTCCGTTTTATTTACCTGTCATTCCCAAGAGATTTGTTTGTATTCTCCAAATGTTTCTTAAATTTAGTTTTGTTGACAATCTTGTAAAATATTAATGTGATCACTGCATATCCCCAGGAATGATTGTAATAATTATTATATATTAACATTTTAATATATTACATTAAACAGTAAATGCAATTAATTGCACTGATGCAATCATTACATCCTTTGTCTTCAGATAAGTTTCTGTGTGTGGGAATTTATACATTTCATGGCAGGTTGGACCTGGTCTTTATGTCTCACTGCAAATATGCACATATTGTATATTTTCAAACATTCTTCAGATAAGCCTGGCGAGTTGGCAGTCTGTCTAGTTTTCTGATCTGTTGTATTTATAATTAGTGCTTGTATGAATACAAAGTTTGTATGAATGCAAAGTTTGTAAGAATACAAAGTTTGTATGAATATGGACACAAAGTTTGTATCAACACAAAGTTTATATCAGCACAAAGTTTATATCAACACAAAGTTTGTATCAACGTAATGTTTATATCAACACAAAGTTTGTACTAACACAACGTTTGTATCAACAAACACTTTGTAACAATGCAAACTTTGTATCAATATACACTTTGTATCCATGCAAAGTTTGTGTGTTTGCTTTGGTGTCTGGTGCGCTCTGTATTACTCTGTAATTAATTACATATTTATGTCCACATATCAATCTGCCAGTCATAATGACATTAATGTTGAGAAAGTGATTGAGCCCAGCTAGGGTTGTTGTTGATAAGGACTTCATCTGACAGGGAAGGGCGCTGCAGTTCTTGCTTGTGAGTTTGTCAGAGTTGTCGACGAGGGCACAGGTACCATAGATTATTTAAACTAGATGCGCAGGGGGAACTGACAGAGAAAACTCAAAGGAGTACTACTACAAATACACATCCAAAGAAATGTTCACCAATAATTTCAGACAATGAACTTAAATGTGTATGCTTAAATGCCAGGAGCATAGTAAATAAAAAAAGTGAGTTAGACATTATGGTAGCAGATATTGATCCTCATGTAATAGGCATCACAGAATCATGGGCAAATGAAGATATAGTAGATGCTGAGTTAGCACTGACAGGCTATGTAATGTTTAGGAAGGATAGACGAGAAAGAAGGGGAGGTGGAGTAATTTTGTATATTAAAGAATCTATCCAAGCATATGAAATTACACTGAAAAGTGATGCAGATAGTGTGGAAGCAATTTGGTGTAACATAGTTACCAGGAACTCAACATTAACAATAGGAGTAGTTTATCGTAGTCCTAACATAGGACAAGAGGAAGATGTAAAATTACAAAAGGCGATAAGGGAGGTGAGCAAGGGAGAATGTGTTATAATGGGTGATTTTAACCATGGCCATATACAATGGGAATCATTAGAGAGTGCTGGAGGTGACGACCATCAGTTTCTACTTCTAACACAGGATTGTTTCCTTACTCAACATGTCTTGGAACCAACCAGAGGTGGGAATGTGTTAGATTTAATTTTGTCTTCTCAAAATGAATTAGTTGACAATGTTAAAGTACACGAACCTTTGGGTTCAAGTGACCATAACCAAATCCATTTTAATATAAAAGTAAAAACAGGGAATACATATAAAAAACAATGGAGGAGGAATTTCAACAAAGGCAGATATAAAGTGATGAGAACATATCTAGCAAATATAGATTGGAATAATTTGATGAAGAACAAGACAGCAACAGAATGCTGGACTTGTTTAAAATATGAGATTGAGGGCATTATTGAGAAATTTATTCCATTAAGAAAACAAGGAAAAAGATCCAGGAAAAAACACCTGTCAAAAGAAGCTATTAGAAAAATTGCTCACAAACAGATGCTGTGGAAGGTCTATAAACACACTGGAAATGTAGAAAACTACACCAACTACAAAGAGGCACTTAACCTAGCTACTACTGAAATTAGAAAATCTAAAAGAACCTTTGAACAAAAATTGGCAGGTAATATAAAAAATGACAGCAAGAGTTTCTATGCTTATGTAAGGAGTAAACAGAAAGTTCGAGATAAGGTCGGACCACTGGAAAGCAACAGTGAAAACATAATTTCAGATGGGTTCCAAATGGCAGAGGTCCTGAATGAGTATTTCAGCTCAGTTTTTACCACAGAAGATATCAGCTCACTTCCAGTTCCATTGACTAAATTTGAGGGCAATACATCAGAATATTTAGGGCAGTTATTTGTAACTCCTGAAATGATAGCAAAGAAAATTAAGAAGATGAAAGATAATAAATCACCTGGAGTTGATGGGATACCACCAAAACTGCTAAAGGAAATTGTTGATCAAATTAGTACACCACTTGCAAACTTATTTAACTTGTCACTAGAAGAAGGAATAGTTCCTTCAGAATGGAAAGAAGCAAACATTACGCCGCTGTTTAAGAAGGGATCGAGGAAGAAGCCAGAAAATTACAGACCAGTGAGTTTAACATCAGTTGTATGTAAATTACTTGAAACATTAATTAGAGACCACATGGTGGAATTTCTCATAAAACATAAATTAATAAATACATCTCAACATGGATTCCTAAAAGCAAGGTCATGTCTAACCAATCTCTTATGTTTTTTAGAAGAAATTACAAAGTGGGTAGATCACGGGTCACCAGTGGATGTTGTCTACTTAGATTTTCAGAAAGCTTTCGATAAAGTGCCACATCAAAGATTGTTACTTAAACTAAAAGCCCATGGTATAGGCAATGATGTAATCAACTGGATAGAAAAGTGGCTTACACACAGAAGACAGAGAGTAATAGTAGATGGTAAGATTTCAAACTGGAAATCTGTTTTGAGTGGGGTACCACAGGGATCAGTGTTAGGCCCTATACTGTTTTTAATATATATAAATGATTTGGAGGATGATATATCTAGCAAAGTACTCAAATTTGCAGATGACACAAAAGTATTCAGAAAGGTTACTAATGATACAGATAAACAAAGTTTACAGGATGATCTAGAAAAATTAGTTAAATGGTCAGAAAAATGGCAAATGTTATTCAATTTTGGGAAGTGTAAATGTATACACATAGGAGATGGAAATATGGACGAGGAATATAAAATGGGGGATGCTGTACTAGGTAGAACCACACAAGAAAAGGATTTAGGAGTAACATTTAATGCTGACATGAAAGTTTCAGAGCAATGTGGGATTGCTGCTTCGAAAGGAAATCAAATTCTAGGCCTAATTAGGAGAACTATCACATATAAGGAGAAACATCTAATTGTACCCCTGTACAAAGCAATAGTTAGACCACATTTGGAATATTGTATTCAAGCATGGAGGCCATATCGTAAAAAAGACATAGATAAGCTAGAAAGAATACAACGAAGAGCAACTAAGATGATTCCAGAATTAAGAGACCTTAGTTACGAAAGTCGCTTATTAAAATGTGGTTTGACAACACTAGAGACCAGGAGACTAAGAGGAGACCAAATAGAAGTGTTTAAAATAGTGAACGGTTATGAGGATGTTGATAGGAATATGTTCTTCAAACTTAAAGAAGGCAGTAGAACCAGAGGACACAAAGCAGCATTAGTTAAGGAACAGTGTAGGTTGGACATGAGAAAGTACTCTTTCTCACAGAGGGTGATAAATGAATGGAACAAACTGCCAAATGATTGTGTTAATGCTAGTAGTGTGAATATGTTTAAAAATAGAATTGACAGATATCTGATAAGGGCGGGCTACACATAGATTGGACTCTCCATAAGCCAATGGCTTCCTTGTCCACTTGCCATCTGGAACTTGTTGTTCGAGATGGCAATCTTGTTAAATCTCTTGTTAAAAGAACAGTCATGTGAGGGTAATTGATGTCCTTGATAAAGTGACCAAGTAGTTGTTCTGGTCATGCACACATGTCCAAGTGGTCATGGTGTAAACAATGTTTGATCAACTGTAGAACAGTAATCTCCAATGCCTCCTTATATGGTGCATTCTTTAAATGTATTCATTAATCAGAATGGAGAAGCTGAGGTTTGGTGTTAGTCATGCCCCAACCATACAGTACAATAGGCCCTATATGGCTTTATTTGATCAAGAATTTAATCATAATGGAGAAGCTGAGGTTTGATGTTAGTCATGCCCCAACCATACAGTACAATAGGTCCTATATGGCTTTATTTGATCAAGAATTTAATCAGAATGGAGAAGCTGAGGTTTGATGTTAGTCATGCCCCAACCATACAGTACAATAGGTCCTATATGGCTTTATTTGATCAAGAATTTAATCAGAATGGAGAAGCTGAGGTTTGATGTTAGTCATGCCCCAACCATACAGTACAATAGGTCCTATATGGCTTTATTTGATCAAGAATTTAATCAGAATGGAGAAGCTGAGGTTTGATGTTAGTCATGCCCCAACCATACAGTACAATAGGTCCTATATGGCTTTATTTGATCAAGAATTTAATCAGAATGGAGAAGCTGAGGTTTGGTGTTAGTCATGCCCCAACCATACAGTACAATAGGCCCTATATGGCTTTATTTGATCAAGAATTTAATCAGAATGGAGAAGCTGAGGTTTGGTGTTAGTCATGCCCCAACCATACAGTACAATAGGCCCTATATGGCTTTATTTGATCAAGATATCTGCTACTATTTGTATCTCTCACTTTCCCTTTTCATGATCTCAGGGCAAAGGTTGCAAATTAATGCAATGTTTGCTTGTACAAAGTAGTTGTTTTGGAGATTAGACAAGTAGTCGTTGTGGAGATTGGACAAGTAGTCGTTGTGGAGATTGGACAAGTAGTCGTTGTGGAGATTGGCCTTGTGGAGATTGGACAAGTAGTCTTTGTGGAGATTGGCCTTGTGGAGATTGGACAAGTAGTCTTTGTGGAGATTGGACAAGTAGTCTTTGTGGAGATTGGACAAGTAGTCATTGTGGAGATTGGACAAGTAGTCGTTGTGGAGATTGGACAAGTAGTCGTTGTGGAGATTGGAAAAGTAGTCGTTGTGCAGATTGGACCAGTAGTCATTGTGGAGATTGGACAAGTAGTCGTTGTGGCAATATAATACATATGTATATATATATATATACATGTTACGTCAATATAATGACTGACAAAACCTGGACACTGGGCAGTAATCTCCTCAAACTTAACATCACATTCGTGTCTCAAACTTTATTTAAAAATATACAACGTGGCACTTGTCTTTGTCCCTGTAATCCGAGTGAGGTTGACGTTGATACTGGTCCTTGATTTTTCTTTTCCTTCTCCTTCTATCACTGATCCCGTTTCAGTGTCGTTGCCACCACTAGCCATGTCCACTCCCTTCTTCACACCACCCATGTCAACTCCCCTCTTTACACCAGCCATGTCCACTCCCCTCATTACACCACCCATGTCCACTCCCGTCTTTACACCACCCATGTCCACTCCCCTCTTCACACCACCCATGTCCACTCCCCTCTTCACACCACCCATGTCCACTCCCCTCATTACACCACCCATGTCCACTCCTGTCTTTACACCACCCATGTCCACTCCCCTCTTCACACCACCCATGTCCACTCCCCTCATTACACCACCCATGTCCACTCCCGTCTTTACACCACCCATGTCCACTCCCCTCTTTACACCACCCATGTCCACTCCCCTCTTCACACCACCCATGTCCACTCCCCTCTTTACACCACCCATGTCTACTCCAATCTTCACACCACCCATGTTCACTCTCCTCTTCACACCACCCATGTCCACTCCCCTCATTACACCACCCATGTCCACTCCCGTCTTTACACCACCCATGTCCACTCCAATCTTCACACCACCCATGTTCACTCTCCTCTTCACACCACCCATGTCCACTCCCCTCTTCACACCACCCATGTCCACTCCCCTCTTCACACCACCCATGTCCACTCCACTCTTCACACCACCCATGTTCACTCTCCTCTTCACACCACCCATGTCCACTCCCCTCTTTACACCACCCATGTCCACTCCAATCTTCACACCACCCATGTTCACTCTCCTCTTCACACCACCCATGTCCACTCCCCTCTTCACACCACCCATGTCCACTCCCCTCTTTACACCACCCATGTCCACTCCAATCTTCACACCACCCATGTTCACTCTCCTCTTCACACCACCCATGTCCACTCCCCTCTTCACACCACCCATATCCACTCCACTCTTCACACCACCCATGTCCACTCCCCTCTTCACATCACCTATGTCCACTCCCCTCTTCACATCACCCATGTCCACTCCCCTCTTCACATCACCTATGTCCACTCCCCTCTTCACATCACCCACTCTCCCAGCTCTTCCATTTAATGAAAAAGTTTAACATGACTGATTATTTTATGAAAAGATTAACATGAGAGACTGTTTTATGAAAAGATTAACATGAGAGACTGCTTTATGAAAATATTAACATGAGAGACTGCTTTATGAAAATATTAACAGGAGAGACTGTTTTATGAAAAGATTAACATGAGAGACTGTTTTATGAAAAGATTAACATGAGAGACTGTTTTATGAAAAGATTAACATGAGAGACTGCTTTATGAAAATATTAACATGAGAGACTGCTTTATGAAAAGATTAACATGAGAGACTGTTTTATGAAAAGATTAACATGAGAGACTGTTTTATGAAAAGATTAACATGAGAGACTGCTTTATGAAAATATTAACATGAGAGACTGCTTTATGAAAATATTAACAGGAGAGACTGTTTTATGAAAAGATTAACATGAGAGACTGTTTTATGAAAAGATTAACATGAGAGACTGTTTTATGAAAAGATTAACATGAGAGACTGCTTTATGAAAATATTAACATGAGAGACTGCTTTATGAAAATATTAACAGGAGAGACTGTTTTATGAAAAGATTAGCATGAGAGACTGTTTTATGAAAAGATTAACATGAGAGACTGTTTTATGAAAAGATTAACATGAGAGACTGTTTTATGAAAAGATTAACACAAGAGACTGCTTTATGAAAATATTAACACGAGAGACTGTTTTATGAAAAGATTAACATGAGAGACTGTTTTATGAAAAGATTAACATGAGAGACTGCTTTATGAAAATATTAACACGAGAGACTGTTTTATGAAAAGATTAACATGAGAGACTGTTTTATGAAAATATTAACACGAGAGACTGTTTTATGAAAAGATTAACATGAGAGACTGTTTTATGAAAAGATTAACATGAGAGACTGCTTTATGAAAATATTAACACGAGAGACTGTTTTATTAAAAGATTGACATGAGAGACTGTTTTATGAAAAGATTAACACGAGAGACTGCTTTATGAAAAGGATAACATGAGAGACTGTTTTATGAAAAGTAACATGAGAGACTGTTTTATGAAAAGATTAACATGAGAGACTGTTTTATGAAAAGATTAACATGAGAGACTGTTTTATGAAAAGATTAACACGAGAGACTGCTTTATGAAAATATTAACACGAGAGACTGTTTTATGAAAAGATTAACATGACAGACTGTTTTATGAAAAGATTAACATGAGAGACTGTTTTATGAAAAGATTAACATGAGAGACTGTTTTATGAAAAGATTAACATGAGAGACTGTTTTATGAAAAGATTAACACGAGAGACTGCTTTATGAAAATATTAACACGAGAGACTGTTTTATGAAAAGATTAACATGACAGACTGTTTTATGAAAAGATTAACATGAGAGACTGCTTTATGAAAATATTAACATGAGAGAACGTTTTATGAAAAGGTTAACACGAGAGACTGTTTTATGAAAAGGATAACATGAGAGACTGTTTCTGCCATGGGTGCAATAATGCTTGCTAAGAGAAAGAGAGAAAGCTAAAATATTTGATTGTAATCAAGAATCCACTCCACCGCCTTATCTGAACATTGATTGTAATTACTTGCTAACTGACTCCAACTGCCAGGAGGGTCTCCAGGAGGGGCTCCAGGAGGGGCTCCAGGAGGGTCTCCAGGAGGGGCTCCAGGAGGGTCTCCAGGAGGGGCTCCAGGAGGGTCTCCAGGAAGGGCTCCATGACGGGCTCCAGGACGGGCTCCAGGAAGATTGGCTAACTAACGAAGCTATTTTATTGGTAAACAGTAACCATTGTCATTGGGTGATGAATATAGTTTCACAATAACCAGTGCTGCCTGGTTACAAGTCTGTTCTAAGTCAATCTCTATCTTGTACTTGTTGTGATGTAATTGATTTATTAGTGGGCCGTCTAATCAGCCTTAGTCACTGTATTTACTGTGTGAAAGGCCCTGCTACTAATGCTGCTTGCATGAGAAGGCATTAGTGCACACTGTGGCTGTCACAGAGTGGCAGTCTCCATGGTGCCATGCAGGTCGACTGTAGCACACATTGTCGTCATTTCCCGGAGCTAGTTTCATGTCTCTGCATGTAGACTCTGAGCAGTGTCAGCAGTACAATAATACCACTGGATCGACAGATGACCATTCCATCAAACAGACCGATGACCGGTCATCATAATTATATGTTTGAAGTTCCCACAGCTCAAGGTAGGTTGCCCAGTCTGTCAATGTGTTCTTCCTTGTTGCTCCCTTTATAAAGGGTTGAGGCTAATTCACTTATTACTGCATCGCACCACACATTATCATTCTCCACTTCTCCCTATTAGCAGCCTTCTTCCTCCACTTACTTCCCTCTTTATGCAGTCCTCCCAGCATGGTTGCAGTCAGCCCCTTTTCCTACAGAGCGACTGTTTATTGCCTCTGCATTCTTTGGCAGTCGGCCCTCCTCCATCCGCTCCAAGTGAACAGTCCACATGCTGTTATCCTGTCCAGGACGGTTCAAGTTAAGCCCTTGCCACAAGCCACTGCTAAAGTCAGGATTCACAGGTAGAGAGTTCCTTCTCCCGTGATGCATATCTGTGTCTTGTCTATTCCCCTCCCCCACTCTATGTACCCCCTCTCCTTACCCTCTCTCTATACATATATATATATATATATATATATATATATATATATATATATATATATATATATATGTATGTATATATATATATATATATATATATATATATATATATATATATGTATATATATATATATATATATATATATATATATATATATATATATATATATATACATATGTATATATATATATATATATATATATATATATATATATATATATATATATATATATATATATATATATATATATACATATGTATATATAATATATATATGTGTCTGTGTACATACATTCATATGACGAGGAGCAACTCAGGAGTCGGGCCTATTGACTTTCCAAACTCCTGACCTCCCAAATAAGGTATAAAGCCTATGTGCTATGACAGGCCACTGCCCTAACATAGGCCTGTGATTAGGACTCACAAAAGGGATCGTCATATTTTTTAAACAATGATAATCTTTCATACAGAAGTGCCTTGCTCCCAGAAATTTCTTTTGGGTCCTTCACCCAACCTGGGGGCACAGCAGTAGCCACTGCACCCCATGTACCTATTTGGGCATTTGTATCTAGTTAGGGTATTTCTTCTGTTCCAAAGTCACACACCTGATTCATACAGATGCTGTGTATAAGATGCTGGTTGAGAGTCATTAAAATCTCCAAATGTATACCTGGATGTAATACTTGGTGACAGGTGAGGTTTGTTTATGTGGGTAGTTTATGGCAGGCTCAACGAGACAACAAGAAAGCAAGAAACCTGCTGGAACCAGTGACAAGTTTGATTGTAATGTAATCTCATTCAGTTGTAATCATTACACAATAAACTGTAATCATAATAAACATGTCAGGTTCTCTAAACAATCTTGCATACAGTTCAGGAAATGTTTTATTACATCGTGGTTTGGAGAAAAAAAATTACTATAGCTGACATCTACAATAAAATGTCAACCTGTTTGTTTTCTGTCTTCGGGAAAGGTGATGCTGGACGCAAGGACAAGAAACCCCAAGACAATGTCCATGCTATGAACTTATCAGAGATGGCACGAGAGGCGGAAGGATTACATTGTGGAAGAATTCTGTCAGGTTGTGATTGGGCATAACGTTTACGATGGTGGTGTATCACTACACCAACTACTCGAATGGCTGGGTGGTGGAGGTGCTCGGAGACAGTCAGGACCAGTGTGACAGCTACCTCCTCCTGCCTGCCGAGAACCTCTGGAGCCGTGGCGTCCGGGGCTTCCTTTACATCCTGGCACTGCTGTATCTCTTCATGGGTGTGGCCATCGTCAGTGACATCTTCATGTTCGCCATTGAGGTCATCACAAGCAAACGCAAGACAATCATTAAATGGGACGAGGAGACACACGAACGTGTCAGTAAAGAGGTCCTGGTTTGGAACGAGACTGTTGCTAACTTGACATTGATGGCCTTGGGGAGCAGCGCCCCAGAGATCCTGCTTGCGGTCATAGAGACATTGCAGACATTAGACAAGGAGGCAGACGATGGCGGCCTCGGGACATTCACTATCATTGGGAGTGCAGCGTTTAACCTGTTGATCATCACTGCTGTGTGTGTCTATGCTGTGCCGTCGCCGGACATCAAGCAAGTGCGTGGACTTGGAGTGTTTGCCTTGACGTCATGTTGGTCTATATTTGCCTACATCTGGATGCTCATAGTGCTTCAGTGGATTAGTCCGGGGAAGATTGAGCCTTGGGAAGCATGGCTCACGCTAGCCTTCTTCCCCATCATGGTTCTGACAGCTTACTGCCAAGACTTGAACTGGTGGTGCCTCACCCGCAAGAGAGCAGTCGAGGCCTTCACAAGTCACACGGTCAGTATACATCTACTCTTTCACAACTCTTCTCCAGGGTTCTTTCAGGTTATCCTGGGTTCGTTGGTTTGTTGAGGTTATCCTTGGTTTGTACAAGTTATCCTGTGTTTGTCCAGGTTGTCCTGGGTTCGTCCAGGTTATCCTTGGTTTGTCCAAGTTATCCTGGGTTTGTCCAGGTTATCCTGGGTTCGTCCGGGTTATCCTTGGTTTGTCCAAGTTATCCTGGGTTTGTCCAGGTTATCCTGGGTTCGTTCAGGTTATCCTTGGTTTGTCCAAGTTATCCTGGGTTTGTCCAGGTTATCCTGGGTTCGTCCAGGTTATCCTGGGTTTGTCCAGATTATCCTAGGTTTGTCCAGGTAATCCTTGGTTTGTGTAGTTTGTCCAGATTATCCTGGATTTGTCTAGTTTGTCCAGGTTATCCTTGGTTTGTCTAGTTTGTCCAGGTTATCCTGGGTTCGTCCAGGTTATCCTGGGTTTGTCCAGATTATCCTGGGTTTGTCCAGGTTATCCTTGGTTTGTCTAGTTTGTCTGGGTTATACTGTGTTTGTCTAGTTTGTCCAGGTTATCCTGGGTTTGTCTAGTTTGTCCAGGTTTTCCTTGGTTTGTCTAGTTTGTCCAGGTTATCCTGGGTTTGTCTAGTTTGTCCAGGTTATCTTGGGTTTGTCAAGTTTGTCCAGGTTATCCTGGGTTTTGCAGCATTAGATTCATTTCTGTTTTGGAAAGGTCAGTCCATGTATAATCACAAAATCTAAATTTTTTTTAGATTCCACTGAATATTTTATTGAACAGAATGTATAACTTATGCCCCAGTCAAGCAAATTAATCTAACATTTAAGTTTTGTATAACTAACTTTATGTAGCTCTGAATTGTTTTAAACAAATTTAGTGAACTTTGTAATTTGTTGTAGTGTATGAAATTAGCAAAAAAATAACTGGCCCATATTTTTTTAAACTGGCACAGGTGAGTTTGAGCTGGTCCTACAACATTTAAAAAAATTATATGTATACATAATAAAGCAAAGTTTTCATGCATAAAACTAATGAAGGCACTGCTTTAAATTAGAATAAATAATTAATAAATACAAACCATATAAAAAAATAATATTGTCATTCATGTCTTATGACTAACAGACCAATAAATTAAAGTAATTAATTTAATAAACATATTAGTGATGCACATTACAGTACTTTCTAATCTATGTTAATTCAGTATTTAAAATACAAGTGTGACAAACTACTTCTTTGTATACTTATCATTTATACCTTTTTGTGTTGCCAGTTCAAACTCACCTAGTCTGGTTAAACAGATCTGGGCCAGTTATTTTTTTTACTGATTTCAGACACTGATATGTATATTGTTGTAAGCTGGTGTTGCATGTAATGTGTATTATAAAGCAATTTTAATATGTCTGCTGACCTACAGTCAATACCTTTTTAATTTTAGTAAGTATCATGATACACATCGCATTGTGACTCATGTATTGCGATACGTATCATATCATGACTCATGTATCAAGATACGTATCATTTCATGACTCGTGTATCGATATGTATCGTGAGGGTACTGTATCGTTATACCCCCATTCACAAGTAAATGGGTCTGTCCAAGCGGTAACCATCAGCATTACAAAATTAGGATTCATTCCTTCTGTAGCTTTTAACAAGATGTCTTACATAAACATGTTTTTGCTGACAGATTGAAACACTCTTGCAACACATGATTCTTTATGTGAAAATTATCCTAATATCTGGAGTCTGTTGGGCTGCTCAGGTCTGTAAATAAATCTGGAAATGACAAATACATCAGTCTGCGGTCACCTGTGTAAGACGTCTAATGCAGAGCTCTTGTGTTATGAGACTGCAAGCACTGACCCTTCATAAGGACATTTGGTCACAAAACGTTTCGTCAGTTCTAAGATATTTGGTTACTTATAAGATATTTGGTCACAAGACATTTCGATTTAGTCATATAATGTAACAATCAACATTTGGTCACAATATCATGATTAAACATAAACAGTAAAAACGTCAGCACCAAACCCTGCTGAAAGACTGACAGTGTGCATGCAACAGACAGACTACAAGGGTCGTCACAACCTGTGACGATCTCCTCAGGACAGAGACCGTGCAACCGTGATCGGTGACATCCCTACGAGGAGGAAGTAGCCAAAGCCAAATAGTAATACAATAAACAAATAGTAATACAATAAACAAATAGTAATACAACAAACAAATAGTAATACAATAAACAAATATTAATACAATAAACAAATAGTAATACAATAAACAAATAGTAATATAACAAACAAATAGTAATACAACAAACAAATAGTAATACAGTAAACAAATAGTAATACAATAAACAAATAGTAATACAACAAACAAATAGTAATACAACAAACAAATAGTAATACAACAAACAAATAGTAATACAGTAAACAAATAGTAATACAACAAACAAATAGTAATACAACAAACAAATAGTAATACAATAAACAAATAGTAATACAATAAACAAATAGTAATACAACAAACAAATAGTAATACAGTAAACAAATAGTAATACAGTAAACAAATAGTAATACAATAAATAAATAGTAATACAACAAACAAATAGTAATACAACAAACAAATAGTAATACAACAAACAAATAGTAATACAGTAAACAAATAGTAATACAGTAAACAAATAGTAATACAACAAACAAATAGTAATACAACAAACAAATAGTAATACAACAAACAAATAGTAATACAGTAAACAAATAGTAATACAACAAACAAATAGTAATGCAATAAACAAATAGTAATGCAATAAACAAATAGTAATGCAACAAACAAATAGTAATACAACAAACAAATAGTAATACAACAAAGAAATAGTAATACAGTAAACAAATAGTAATACAGTAAACAAATAGTAATACAGTAAACAAATAGTAATACAACAAACAAATAGTAATACAACAAACAAATAGTAATACAACAAACAAATAGTAATACAACAAACAAATGGTAATACAACAAACAAATAGTAATACAGTAAACAAATAGTAATACAGTAAACAAATAGTAATACAGTAAACAAATAGTAATACAACAAACAAATAGTAATACAACAAACAAATAGTAATACAACAAACAAATAGTAATACAACAAACAAATAGTAATACAACAAACAAATAGTAATACAACAAACAAATAGTAATACAGTAAACAAATAGTAATACAACAAACAAATAGTAATACAGTAAACAAATAGTAATACAGTAAACAAATAGTAATACAACAAACAAATAGTAATACAACAAACAAATAGTAATACAACAAACAAATAGTAATACAGTAAACAAATAGTAATACAGTAAACAAATAGTAATACAACAAACAAATAGTAATACAACAAACAAATAGTAATACAACAAACAAATAGTAATACAACAAACAAATAGTAATACAGTAAACAAATAGTAATACAACAAACAAATAGTAATACAACAAACAAATAGTAATACAACAAACAAATAGTAATGCAACAAACAAATAGTAATGCAACAAACAAATAGTAATGCAATAAACAAATAGTAATGCAATAAACAAATAGTAATGCAATAAACAAATAGTAATACAATAAACAAATAGTAATACAATAAACAAATAGTAATACAATAAACAAATAGTAATACAATAAACAAATTGGCTGACAAAGCATGTTGTTGTTTGTCTGTGGCAGCTGGTTTTGTTGTTGTTTGTCTATGGCAGCTGGTTTTGTTGTTGTTTGTCTGTGGCAGCTGGTTTTGTTGTTGTTTGTCTGTGGCAGCTGGTTTTGTTGTTGTTTGTCTGTGGCAGCTGGTTTTGTTGTTGTTTGTCTATGGCAGCTGGTGTTGTTGTTGTTTGTCTGTGGCAGCTGGTTTTGATGCTGTCAAATTACTTATTGGAAAGAAACAGACCTTTGATGATGCTGCCATTGATAGGAAGCAAAACATAAAACCATCCGTGAGATGCTGGATCTATGGCAGTGGCCAGGATGTAGCATCCAGGAATATTGTCTTTGTGTCACCTACACACATATCCACTGCACCTCAGACCTGTCATTACTTGACATCTCACCCAGAATATAAATTCCAGTGGGTGTTCATTAGAATCAGATGCAGTGCAGTTACACATATCTATCAGATGCAGCCATGCCAGTGCGGAACCAATCATCATTGTAATAACTGTAATAACTGTAATAACCAGGCATATAATAAATCCAGTTGCAGGAACATATGTAAATAAGTACAGGTGCAACTGTAATGAGATCTATGTCTGATAGATACATGTAAGTCTTCATTTAGCAAGTCTGAGTGTTGCATAACCAGTTATTGGTATTTGTGTATTTGCTGTGTGATCTACAGCCTGGTGTTGAGCCATCCCAGTCAACTTGAATCTGTGGTCAGTCTCACCAACAACCATTGTCCTGCTGTGAGCTGCTACTAATGTACAAGAGCTCTGTCTGTTTATGTGGCTTGTCTTCCTCATTGTGAGAGGGACTGACTGCCTGGCAACATGATGGCTTCATAGCTTGTTTTGACAATGTGACAAAGTGGATGTATGCTGATTTAGCCATGAAACTGACCTACTATTACTTGAGTAGTGGGCTGTATACAGCAAGCCACTTGTGTGGACTTCTGTAATGGATTCTACACTTTGAGGGGTCTCATTAAACAAGCACTTATCAAGGCCAACAGATGATTACACATATGAGCTGGCATTAAATAAAGGGCAGTAAGTGAAATGGGAAAGGGGCAGTAGGTGAAATGGGAAAGGGGCAGTAGGTGAAATGGGAAAGGGGCAGTAGGTGAAATGGGAAAGGGGCAGTAGGTGAAATGGGAAAGTACCTGTGTAGAGATTCCTTTCATATGATCATGAGACAGCATTTTGGCTGCCTTTAACAAATTGCATGATTACAGTTACAACTAAACTCAACATGCACTTAGCGTAACATTTAAATAATATCACAGTTGCAATAAATTTTAAACATAATTTGCCCATATTTGTAAACAGTTAAACTGCATGTTTTGCAAGTATACAAATCACATGTATTTAATTGAACTGGAATCCAATTGTAATTCATGGCTTTGCTTAGCATTGCAATTTGAGAGAGAGGGGGAGGGAGGGAGGGGGGAGGGAGGGAGGGAGGGAGGGAGGGAGGGAGGGAGGGAGGGAGAAGAGAGTGAGAGAGGGATCTTGGTTGTCAGGTCTTTCATGGTTTACTTGAGTTGTCAGGACTGTATCTGTATGTATGCACGAACACATACACACACTACACACATGGATACACGCATGGATGTATGCACGAACACATACACACACTACACACATGGATACACGCATGGATGTATGCACGAACACATACACACACTACACGCATGGATGTATGCACGAACACATACACACACTACACACATGGATACACGCATGGATGTATGCACGAACACATACACACACTACACACATGGATACACGCATGGATGTATGCACGAACACATACACACACTACACACATGGATACACGCATGGATGTATGCACGAACACATACACACACTACACACAT
>BSQZ01000041.1:5932500-5957500 GCA_033239005.1 Lamellibrachia satsuma | reverse complement strand
AGCGAGGTCATGCTTAACAAATATGTTATGTTTTTTGTAAGAAATCACTAAGTGGATAGACGTGGGATCGCCAGTAGATATTATCTACTTAGATTTTCAGAAAGCTTTTAACAAAGTGCCACATCAAAGATTACTACTTAAATTAAAAGCCCATGGTATCAGGGATAGCATAACTGACTGGATAGAACAATGGCTGACTGACAGAAGACAACGAGTTGTAGTAGATGGAGAAGTTTCAAATTGGAAATCAGTTTTGAGTGGGGTACCTCAAGGATCAGTATTAGGACCTATATTATTCTTAATTTATATCAATGACTTGGACGACAGTATAACAAGTAACGTACTGAAATTTGCGGATGACACAAAACTGTTTAGAAAGGTTAATACTGATGGTGATAAACAACATTTACAAAACGATCTAGACAGATTAGTGAAATGGTCTGAGAAATGGCAGATGCTGTTCAATTTTGGGAAATGTAAATGCCTACATACAGGACACGGGAACTTGAATGTAAACTATAAAATGGGAGATACTGTTCTTGGTACTACTGTAAAAGAAAAGGACTTAGGAGTTACAATAAGCGCTGATATGAAAGTTTTTAGAGTAGTGTGGTATTGCAGCTTCAAAGGGTAATCAAATTCTTGGATTGATTAGAAGAAACATAACATACAAGGAAAAAAAGTTAATTATACCTCTTTATAAAGCAATAGTTAGACCTCATTTAGAATACTGTATACAAGCATGGATACCATATCATAAGAAGGATATAGATACGCTTGAACGCATACAAAGGAGAGCAACTAAAATGATTCCAGAACTTAGAGACCTTAGTTATGAAGAATGCCTGAAAGAATGTGGTTTAACAACTCTAGAGACAAGGAGGTTAAGAGGAGATCAGATTGAAGTTTTTAAGATATTGAATGGGTATGAAAATATTGATAGAAATATGTTTTTCTCACTCAAGAAGGATAGCAGAACTAGAGGACATGAGGTAAAATTAGTAAAGGATCAATGTAGATTGGACATCAGGAAGCACTTGTTCTCACAGAGGACAATAAATGAATGGAACAAACTGTCTACAGATTGTGTAACTACTAGCAGCGTGAATATGTTTAAAAACAAGGTTGACACATATCTCAGGAGGGCGGGTTATAAGTAGATGAACATTGCTGGACTCTCGATAAGCCAATGGCTTCCTTGTCCACTTGCCATCTAGGCCTTTGGCTTGGATGGCAAATCTTGTTAAATCTTGTTTTCTAAGTCTGAGTATGGAAATCTGTATGTACTGATAGTTTTCCATTTTCTGAAAAATTTTGCTCAATAATTTTTATTCGGTTCTGTCGTTGATCGGGTGAGGTGCATGGGCCCGACTTGCAACACTCTGAGATTCTTTGAGACAAGCATATAGTGTTAAATTGTGTCAAGTTTATGTGCGCGGTCGATAAGCTGAATGCTATGCCAAGCGCCACTCGTGCCCTCTGTCTGGAGATCGAACGTCACAAAACCATCAGGTCGATATCATGATTCGCACATCCGATGCGCTCAACAGAAAGATACCCATTTCACCGACTGTGCCTGCCGAGCGAGAGTTCGCAGCCACGGCCACGAATCGGCAACAGTCCACAAGTGGGAACACGGGAGAGAATAGAAGTTACGACTTTTGTGCCAATTGGCCAGCGACCAACTACTCCCCACATATACAGCATGAGCAGGTTACCTGTATGCATAGTCAAGATATTAACGTATCATCAACTGTACACATCAGCCAAAATCACATTCCTTGATGCTTGTGCACAACAGAAACGTCGTTTGGGAGCTTCGTTCGACATTCCAATGCGGGCGAACACCGACGAGTCTGATTCGGAACGACCGGTGATGCACTTTACTCCGAGAATCGCACTCCAGATTAGCAGTTTTCTGGTATAGGATTTCACAAAAATCACACTTTCGACCTCCGGGGTCGACTCCCGTGGAGATACGAGGATGAAGTCGGCAGTCGGCATCAATGTTGGCTACAGAATGTATGTGACCGCATCTCGATATCTCGAAGAAACAAATTTTTTTGAGTTGGGGACTTGCCGGAGAAACCCTGACCATGCGCCGCTTGCGCAAGGCAGCTCTAGTGCCCAGCTAATAGGTTGTTGAATACTGAAAAGCAAAAGCATGTATGTGTGTGTATGTATGTACAGTATGTATGTGGAATGAACATGTTTAAAGGGCTAAAGAATTATGAGATTGAGAGCCTGGACATTCTTAGTAGTTTCAGTACTTGCATGAAGTAGACCTGTATTTTATGATAAGTGACATGAACTGGTACTGTATTACTTGTACTGTAGTACTTGTCCTGTAGTACTGGTGCTGTAGTACTGGTGATGTAGTACTTGTGTTGTAGTACTGGTACTGTAGTACTGGTACTGTAGTACTGGTACTGTAGTACTGGTAATGTAGTACTGGTACTGTAGTACTGGTACTGTAGTACTTTTACTGTAGTACTGGTACTGTAGTACAGGTACTGTAGTACTTGTACTGTAGTACTGGTACTGTAGTACTTTTACTGTAGCACTGGTACTGTAGTACTGGTACTGTAGTACTGGTACTGTAGTACTGGTGATGTAGTACTGGTGCTGTAGTACTGGTACTGTAGTACTTGTGCTGTAGTACTGGTACTGTAGTACTGGTACTGTAGTACTTTTACTGTAGTACTTGTACTGTAGTACTGGTAATGTAGTACTGGTGATGTAGTACTGGTGCTGTAGTACTGGTACTGTAGTACTTGTGCTGTAGTACTTGTACTGTAGTACTGGTACTGTAGTACTTTTACTGTAGTACTTGTACTGTAGTACTGGTGATGTAGTACTGATGATGTAGTACTGGTGCTGTAGTACTGGTACTGTAGTACTTGTGCTGTAGTACTTGTACTGTAGTACTGGTACTGTAGTACTTTTACTGTAGTACTTGTACTGTAGTACTGGTGATGTAGTACTGGTGATGTAGTACTGGTGCTGTAGTACTGGTACTGTAGTACTTGTGCTTTAGTACTGGTACTGTAGTACTGGTACCGTAGTACTGGTACTGTATTACTTTACTGTAGTACTGGTAATGTAGTACTGGTACTGTAGTACTGGTACTGTAGTACTGGTACTGTAGTACTTTTACTGTAGTACTGGTACTGTAGTACTGGTACTGTAGTACTTGTACTGTAGTACTGGTACTGTAGTACTTGTACTGTAGTAATTGTACTTGCCTGCCTGGAAAATCACCATTATGGATTAGCTGTGAAAGTATCGTTTTATTGTTGTAGCCTGACAAAAAACTGTTTTATTGAATGTTATTTTAATTGTATGCATTCATTGAATTAGTAAAAGGTGTCAGGAAATTGAATTTTAGTGTTGTAAATGGCATTTTTTCTTCAGCCTATGGGGGCTATGCCTCCTGACATTTGCAAGCCCCCCTCCCAAACCCATCCCCACCAAATATTCTATTTTTGTGTTTCTATAGGTTGGCAGCTATGCTATTATATGTGGCTAAGATATCATGGCAACAGTTTTGGAAATACATAATTACTAAATTTGTGGTTGTTAAAATAATTGGTTACTCACATTACAGTTACTCGCGTTACAGTTACTCGCGTTACAGTTTGTCCACCACTTAGTAGTAGCTCAAATAATTTGTTTTGAAGAGAAATAGCAGTTTTTAAATATTAAAAAATATTACACATGAATCCGTGTTTTACAAATTACCAACTACCCAGTAATAAAAATAATATCAAGGTAATGATGAATTAAATAATTTCAACGATTTTGGTGGGTTATGTAAATTTTTAGTCTGCTATAAAAATGGATGAGGATGGCTGATTAATATGGACTATTGACATTATTCTGGATGCCTACAGTATGTGCATTGCTAATATTAAATCATAAGCATACGCGCCCTAATAAGTGTACACCTCTATTTTTAATATTATAAGCATATGTTCCTTAATAAATGTACACCCCTATTTTTTAATATATGACAACAATTTAGGAATTGCATAATTAATAAACTTGTTGTTGCAAAATTAATCAGTTCCTCAATTTACTCATGTTACAAATTCTTCACTATTTATCAATAACTAAAATATATATTTTATAGAAAATGGCTGCTTTTAAATGTTAAACTTTTATTGAAAATCATCAGAAGTCCACACAAATCTACTGGGTAAATTGCAAAACAATTATAGTCATATCAAGCTAATGAGTAAACAAAACAATTATAGTCATATCAAGCTAATGAGTAAACAAAACAATTATAGTCATATCAAGCTAATGAGTAAACAAAACAATTATAGTCATATCAAGCTAATGAGTAAACAAAACAATTATAGTCATATCAAGCTAATGAGTAAACAAAACAATTATAGTCATATCAAAGCTAATGAGTAAACAAAACAATTATAGTCATATCAAAGCTAATGAGTAAACAAAACAATTATAGTCATATCAAGCTAATGAGTAAACAAAACAATTATAGTCATATCAAGCTAATGAGTAAACAAAACAATTATAGTCATCAAAGCTAATGAGTAAACAAAACAATTATAGTCATATCAAAGCTAATGAGTAAACAAAACAATTATAGTCATATCAAGCTAATGAGTAAACAAAACAATTATAGTCATATCAAGCTAATGAGTAAACAAAACAATTATAGTCATATCAAAGCTAATGAGTAAACAAAACAATTATAGTCATATCAAAGCTAATGAGTAAACAAAACAATTAGTCATATCAAGCTAATGAGTAAACAAAACAATTATAATCATATCAAGCTAATGAGTAAACAAAACAATTATAGTCATATCAAAGCTAATGAGTAAACAAAACAATTATAGTCATATCAAGCTAATGAGTAAACAAAACAATTATAGTCATATCAAAGCTAATGAGTAAACAAAACAATTATAGTCATATCAAATTAATGAGTAAACAAAACAATTATAGTCATATCAAGATAATGAGTAAACAAAACAATTATAGTCATATCAAAGCTAATGAGTAAACAAAACAATTATAGTCATATCAAAGCTAATGAGTAAACAAAACAATTATAGTCATATCAAAGCTAATGAGTAAACAAAACAATTATAGTCATATCAAGCTAATGAGTAAACAAAACAATTATAGTCATATCAAGCTAATGAGTAAACAAAACAATTATAGTCATCAAAGCTAATGAGTAAACAAAACAATTATAATCATATCAAGCTAATGAGTAAACAAAACAATTATAGTCATATCAAAGCTAATGAGTAAACAAAACAATTATAGTCATATCAAGCTAATGAGTAAACAAAACAATTATAGTCATATCAAAGCTAATGAGTAAACAAAACAATTATAGTTATATCAAGCTAATGAGTAAACAAAACAATTATAGTCATATCAAAGCTAATGAGTAAACAAAACAATTATAGTCATATCAAGCTAATGAGTAAACAAAACAATTATAGTCATATCAAAGCTAATGAGTAAACAAAACAATTATAGTCATATCAAATTAATGAGTAAACAAAACAATTATAGTCATATCAAGATAATGAGTAAACAAAACAATTATAGTCATATCAAAGCTAATGAGTAAACAAAACAATTATAGTCATATCAAAGCTAATGAGTAAACAAAACAATTATAATCATATCAAGCTAATGAGTAAACAAAACAATTATAGTCATATCAAGCTAATGAGTAAACAAAACAATTATAGTCATATCAAAGCTAATGAGTAAAAAAAATTGGGTTAATGAAAGTCTTTAGTCCTGTTTATGAGCAGACACTAATATTTTACCTCACATTCACTGTAATGTGTAAAGCCGTAGAAAATTTTAAATGGCTGAGGCTGTTAGCAACATCACCTTTAATTAAGGGTTAACCATCTTATCTCTCGCAGTAAATGCCTTCCCTCTGGTTTGGCCAGTAAAGTCCAGCTGGTCATTACTGATACCAGACAGTCATTCTGATGTGAGCCTATGTCTAGCATTTCTGTGAATAATGACAACATAACAGTGATCCACCATTATTTCAGAATTGCCAATTTCAGATTTACCTGGTGGTACTCAGCTCCGTACTGTCGCTTCACACGTTAAAGAGCAAGTTGCTTTGCAATAAATTTTTTTTTTTTTTTGTGGTGTGCCCACCAAATTCCAGTGATTGCCAAGCACCTTTGATTGTGTCAATTATTCACGCACTGTCAATACTCTACCTTAATATATATATATATATATATATATATATATATATATATATATATATATATATATATATATATATATATATATATACATATACATATACATATACATATACATATACATACATACATACATACATACATACATATATATATAAATTGGTTACTTGCATTACATATTTTTGGTTACTCACAGTGCAGTTTTTTATGTATTACTGCCATATTTCATTTTCATGTCACTGTGTAACATTCATGGTTTCAACATGTGTAATATATATATATATATATATATATATATATATATATATATATATATATATATATATATATATATATATATATATTTATGTATATTTATGTATGTATATATATATATATATATATATATATATATATATATATATATATATATATATATATATATCTGCCCTCTACATTGCGACTGATTTGGTCGCAAATGCGACTATTTTTTTGTTTGCTAACACATTTTGTACTGGTCACATATTTATACGATTTTAGTTTGTATTTCAATTTTACATTAATAAACGGACGTCTGTATTTAATTTGGAAATGGAATACTTTGGTGCTGTACTTGTATAAAATTCTATTATATGTATAAAATTTGTGTGTCTCAGGTTAGGAAATATCCAGTTTTGTTTATTAGATACAAGAATCGAAAGAGAGAGATAGAAAATTAGCTATTTCGGTTAATCGCGTTAAATTTGTGAGGGGTCTATTTGGTTGAAAACTACAGCCATACCTTGTAGTATTAAGTAACTGCAATAGGTCTACCATGTAGGTATTACGTAAGTTAATCGACTTATGCAAGTTTTATTTAATTGTATAAAATATAATAAATGCATTAATGTTGTACATAGGTGGCTTTTAGTGCATTTATTTGACAAAATAAATGCTGTCTACTGTGTATGAGATGTCTTTTATGCAACAATTTAAATCGCTGAACTTTGGTTTTTAGATCCATGAACTTTAGCATATTAGCTATCACAAAAAATATACATTGAAAAAAATTATTAATATTTAAATTTAGAGTTTTTTGCACTTCATCGTGAAATGGCCCATATATTTCTGCATTGATGTGTTGATAAAATAAGAGTTTCCAAGTGTCACTGTGTGTTGCCATGTCTTGTTGCTTTCTACGCAGTTCGCTGTTCGAGTGATTTTGCCTTCATCAACGGTATGCCTTACAGTTATTCCAGACACTCTAGTTATTCCACTATTCTAGTTATTCTTAACATCATCAGAACATGTTTGTTACGGAATGAAGCTTCTCAAGGAAATATAGACACCAACCACATGACGGCGTTACCTAATTCACGTGCTCTGACAATGTTATAGAATTGTGAATGGGTGGCGCCAATGTGTGGTTGGAATTCTGCTTTTGTTGAGGACTTTGCTAACTGGGTTTTTTGTTTTGTTGATAATATGTTTACTGTTGAATCAACTGGTTGAATTCTGAATGCACTTAAAATATTGTTGAAATCAAATTGTGTATTAGTGTCTGTCATGTCAGTGAAACAGGAAGGTATGAGTGACATTTTTATGCTAGTAGATAGTCAGTTAAACTGCAAAAATACATTTGGCACTATGATATCAAAAACGTGTAAACGAAAAAATAAAAAACCTTGGTGTACATACGACCCAAAACATAATGTATAGTTAAGTACAGACATGATCAGAGAAATAACCACTAGTATATGAATTCCAACATGACATCTTTCAGACCTTTCCTGTTGGTTGGGTGGCAATTACAATGTATAGGTATGTATGAGGATGGCTGATTAATATGGACTATTGACGTTATTCTAGATGCCTACAGTTTATGCATTGCTAATATTAAATCATAAGCTTATGTGCCCTGATAAGTGTACACACCTATTTTTAATATGATATCATAAGCATACATGCCCTAATAAGTGTACACACCTATTTTTTAATATTATAAACATGTGCCCTAATAAGTGTACACCCCTATTTTTAATATATCATAAGCATAGGTGCCCTAATAAGTGTACACCCCTATTCTTAATATTATATTATAAGCATACATGCCCTAATAAGTGTACACCCCTATTTTTAATATATCATAAGCATAGGTGCCCTAATAAGTGTACACCCCTATTCTTAATATTATATTATAAGCATACATGCCCTAATAAGTGTACACCCCTATTTTTAATATATCATAAGCATAGGTGCCCTAATAAGTGTACACCCCTATTCTTAATAGTATATTATAAGCATACATGCCCTAATAAGTGTACACCCCTATTTTTAATATATCATAAGCATAGGTGCCCTAATAAGTGTACACTCCTATTCTTAATATTATATTATAAGCATACATGCCCTAATAAGTGTACACACCTATTTTTAATGGACAAACTCCAATGACAATCCATATTGTCATTCCCTCTCCAATGATGTCGAGGCTCAGTGCAACACAAGATTGAAAGTTCCACCTCTATCAACAGACTTTGCGGTGCTCTGGTATCCTTTGAGCACTTATCAATGTAGATTGTGTCCAATGTTTGACTCAAGTCTTAAGCACATAGTAACCTCAAATAGTTGACCTCCTGCTTGGAGCGACATGCTTGTTCAACATATGCTATTATTGTTTACGTGATGGCATGAGGTCATCTGGTGTGAAGCAGTTGCAGAGTGGCATCATCTGGTGTAAAACATATTTCATGGCATTTTTTCATGTCTCAGAATTTTTTCAAAGATACAGTCGCGCCTCGTTATACCGTGCCCCGTACTCTATTTGGTAAAATATATGAATATTATGATTAATTCTCACCTCCTCACCGCTGATTCCTCAGTCATTCTTCATATCTCGCTTCACCGCGTCCATATACTGAAGCTTAGCTCTGCCTCAGGGCCGTGCCCCAGGAACAGCAATTTAGCCAAATATGATTAATAATAATAATATATGTTTATTGTGCTACATTCACTGATGAGATGTGTTTGTGTTGTAGAATGTGCAAGTGTTGGAAGACATTCACTGATGAGACGTGTTTGTGTTGTAGAATGTGCAAGTGTTGGAAGACATTCACTGATGAGACGTGTTTGTGTTGTAGAATGTGCAAGTGATTGGAGGACATTCACTAATGAGATGTGTTTGTGTTGTAGAATTTGCAAGTGTTGGAAGGCATTCACTGATGAGACGTGTTTGTGTTGTAGAATGTGCAAGTGTTGGAAGACATTCACTGATGAGATGTGTTTGTGTTGTAGAATGTGCAAGTGATTGGAGGACATTCACTGATGCGACGTGTTTGTGTTGTAGAATGTGCGAGTGTTGGAGAACATTCACTGATGAGATGTATTTGTGTTGTAGAATGTGCGAGTGTTGGAGGATATACCTCCAGGACACGGAGTGATGCACGGCACCCCGCGGGAACTTATTGCCTTAGAGCAGGAAAAGCGTGCAGGGTAAATAAGTGTGATGTCATCAGTCACCAGTCCCTTCAGTGGACACTACATCCCTCCTGGGGATGAGACATTATTTTACTTCCAGATGGTACCCATTGAGATGGTACCCATTGAGGTGGTACCCATTGAGATGGTATCCATTGAGATGGTACCCATTGAGGTGGTACCCATTGAGGTGTTACCCATTGACGTGGTACCCATTGAGGTGGTACCCATTGAGATGGTACCAATTGAGGTGGTACCCATTGAGGTGGTACCCATTGAGGTGGTACCCATTGAGGTGGTACCAATTGAGATGGTACCCATTTCGGCAATTTTTTTTGCCAATAAAGTTATTTTTGAAAAGGGATATGGCTATATTTGAGGATCACAATACTTATGCTGTGTCCAGATTTAAATGTCTAGTGGATCCCTTGCTCATGAAGACATCAAGTAGTGAGGTAGTTGTTTTGGGAAGCATCGTGTATGTTGATTTTCTGCAGAGAGAAATGACAGAAGTTGACCAATTTTTTTGAGCAGGTTGATAAAAACTATAAATGAACACAGAATATTAAAACTATGCATTTGTAAACAGCATTAAACAGTGTTAATATTGTTGCCAATTGGAAAATAAATAATAATCCAACTCTCCTCTTTTCAAAATAAAATTGCTTTGAAATGCTGAATTTGTCTACCAAGCGATAGCCTTGAATGTTAAACGCATATCACAAAGGTAGAATATTTGTAGTTGTTTATTATATTGTAGTACTATTGAAAGACCCATGTTTTGGTAATCCATTTACCTATGAACTGTTCAAAACCCATAAAACCACAGGTGGCTGGCCATGGTTGTTGCACTCTAAGCTCAGTCTGTCTCTGATTGGTCAACAACAAAAGTTAATTTCCATATCGAATAATTTGCAGCTATTATTGGATGGCAGTTAGTGCTACACGAATACATTCATAGCCACCCCCTGGGAGGAGTTAGTGCCACATGAGTGCATTTATAACCACCCCTGGGAGGAGTTAATGCCACATGAGTGCATTCATTACCACCCCCTGGGAGGAGTTAATGCCACATGAGTGCATTTATAACCACCCCCTGGGAGGAGTTAATGCCACATGAGTGCATTTATAACCACCCCTGGGAGGAGTTAATGCCACATGAGTGCATTCATAACCACCCCCTGGGAGGAGTTAATGCCACATGAGTGCATTCATAACCACCCCTGGGAGGAGTTAATGCCACATGAGTGCATTCATAACCACACCCTGGGAGGAGTTAGTGCCACATGAGTGCATTTATAACCACCCCTGGGAGGAGTTAGTGCCACATGAGTGCATTCATAACCACACCCTGGGAGGAGTTAATGCCACATGAGTGCATTCATTACCACCCCTGGGAGGAGTTAATGCCACATGAGTGCATTCATAACCACCCCCTGGGAGGAGTTAGTGCCACATGAGTGCATTTATAACCACCCCTGGGAGAAGTTAGTGCCACATGAGTGCATTTATAACCACCCCTGGGAGGAGTTAATGCCACATGAATGCAGTCATATCCACCCTGTTGGAGGAGTTAGTGCCACATAAGTGCATTCATAACCACCCCCTGGGAGGAGTTTAAGAAATGGTGGTCTTCTTCAAAAACACATTTCAGTGGAGAGTGCTTGTTGGCTCCCAGCAGTTTGTCTTAGATGGAGAGTGCTTGTTGGCTCCCAGCAGTTTGTCTTAGATGGAGAGTGCTTGTTGGCTCCCAGCAGTTTGTCTTAGATGGAGAGTGCTTGTTGGCTCCCAGCAGTTTGTCTTAGATGTACAGAAGATTTCAAGTAATAATAATAACACTTATGTACTTATATACTTATATATATATATATCTTATCATACTATAAAAAGACATCCACTTTTAAAAACTGAACGGTTACACATATGGCAAGAATTTGTTATTCTATATCACTCACATATATACTTCTATGTTTGTGTTCCAGCAGTCGAGGGACGCCGGTCGGCAGTGTGAGCAACATGTAAGTGTTTCTCACCTCCTACTTACATTCACATCATCTCTCCTGTCTGTTGTGGCACATCAGTATTTGACTACTTACATTCACATCAGTATTTGACTACTTACATTCACATCTTCTCTCCTTCAGTCTGTTGTGGCACATCAGTATTTGACTACTTACATTCACATCAGTATTTGACTACTTACATTCACATCTTCTCTCCTTCAGTCTGTTGTGGCACATCAGTATTTGACTACTTACATTCACATCAGTATTTGACTGCTTACATTCACATCAGTATTTGAAGGCTGCTTTTGTTCTTGGAGTTTGTTAGTTAACTTAGGTTCAATGATATTCATCTTTTGAAAGGGTATGCTTGGAAGGTCTCTGACTCTAGTTTGTATATTTTCATAACTTAAATAGATTGTAAAGCATATTATAAACTGCATTTCAAACAGTCAAGATGGGCATGGTGCTTGGAGACAAAAACACATTAAATAGCAAGTCAATCAACCAATTTTTCATTATTTTACATATATATTATAGTATTTGATATAAATATTACATTATTTACAGAACTATTATTTTACAGAAATAGTACACCATTTTACATAAATAGTAATATTTTGCATAACCATTACACTATTGAACACAAATAGTACATGTAATTTTACATTATTTTACATAAGCACTAGGTTATTTATCATGTAATATTGTATTATGAACTTCTCCACTTTGGCATAGATGATTTCTCTTTTAAGTCAACAGTCATGCTGTGTTTGATTGAAGGCAGAAGGGTAGAGCTACCAGTTTCCAAAATGGTTAATGAATATTTGGTCACAAATACATAGGAATTACAAATTTGGCTGGTAGAGTATTATTATTACTAACATTTATATAGTGTCTTATGTCTGGGACCAGCTGGTTCATAGGAACACCCAGTCATTTAACAACATCCATGCAGTCATGGGAACCATTACTAGATATAGTTAAAAGTGTAAATTAAAATAAACAAATAGAAATAGACTACAATACAAATAACAAAATATAAATACTAAATAACTAAAATGCATGTTCATAAAAATGTCCTCATTCAAAGTTGAAAATAAGCAAGTGTGTCTATATGTCTTATATGTTCTGACAAGGAGTTCCAAAGTATTGGTGCGGACACTGTAGAGTAGACTCTGCTGTTTATCATGTGATAGTTATCATGTGATGGTTAATTATGAGGAAGGAAATGTTGATTTAACATGTTCATGAATATGTTCAACAAAGAATGCAGAGTTTTACTGAGCCAGTTGTGTGATTCATCCAGTAATATGAAATACCTGCATCATTGGCCTGAAAGGTACTAAACACCTACAGATAACAACAGGAGCACAGTTCCAAGTAATGAACACTCCATGCTTCAGTGGGTAATGAAGTTACCTAATGTTTGCAGGTTGCTAAGTTACACCAATAGGTTATGGTGAGTCTCTTAGGGCCCCATAAATCATTCAGAAATATGTGAATTAGCAGCTGAGAGTGCCCAGACAACAGGCCTCGCCTGAGTGATTTGAATGAAACCGTGTGAGATTTCTCATTAACTTCATTGAACGACAAATCTTTCTCCTCCATTTTAATTGAAATTCTGAGAAGCTGTAAAGGAGCGTGAATATGTTAAAAAAAAAGGGCAGGTTACACATGTATAGACGAATAATCGATGTACTCTGGATAAGCCAACAGCTTCATAGGCCACTTGCCATCTAGAGTTTTTGCTTTGGATGGCAATCTTGTTAAATCTCGTTAAAATTATGAAAACCAAGTCATGGGCAGTTCCATAGTGTCGGACATACATTTCAGACACTTTATTCATGCACTGCATGTTGGGATACAAAGTACCACAACTTTTTACTGCCATATACTATAGGAACCAACTATGACATCATTGTCATATATAAATTTCCTTCCATCCTAGTCATTCTAGACATACATTTGAAAAACATGCATGGTGTCGGACGTACTCACACGAACCTGAATTTTCCACCTGAGTAAGGTGATGTCCAAATCTCTGTGAAGTGTGAGGGCATATTGGAAATTATATATTATAAGCTGATAGTGCAGGACTTCATCTCTTGACTACATCCAATAAAATGTTGTGTCTGTGGTGCACTGAAGAAATAGAGGATAATTTGTCTGGTGTCGGATGTTAATTTTTTGGTGTCGGACGTATGTGTGTGAAATACAACATAACAAGTAGATAAAATACAACATAACAAGTAGATAAATGATGCTTATATTTTCTAAATAAGGTAGACAAAACACACTTTTGAGCTTAGATTGAATCTTCTATATAAATGCTGACACTTAAAATCCAAAATATCGATGCTGTCTACTGTCCAGACAATGGCAGACCTTAGATAAAATGCACCAGAACAAACTGCCAAGACTGCCAACAAAAGTTTGTGCATCAATCAACATTCACCTTGATTTCTCCATTTGTCATGTTAAAAAAATCTGTGACCTCACCATGGAAATCTACCTCTTCAAACTTCACAACAACCCTGTCACCTATATTGACTTCGATTTCCTGATGCACTTCTGTCGTGCATCCACAATTTCTAAGTAGTAATGGTATCAATACTATCATCCAAAGCATCGTCACTAATTTTTATTCTGTTAAGTCTGTTAAGTCCCATGAATCAGATGTATCAGCAACCAGCAAGTACTTATTGCCTCTTGCTCATATGCAGTGCAACTGGTGAGAATTGGCTACTGGGAGACAAACTTGACATTCACTCCCAGATTTCGTAGTACAGCCAGATCCAAAAATGCTACTGTTGTAGTTGCATTGTCTTTTCCACTTTCAACGTAGCACCAAACTGCTCACATGACAATTCCACCAATTCCATCTACAATGCCCTTGTCATGTGATAGTGGTCATGTGATGTTGCTGAACAATTGCAGCTCAATGTCATGGCATTCTTTTCTTCCCACAGGTGGAGGTTTGAGACTAGGAATCTCTGTTTAAGAACTCCATCTGAGAATGCCAAAATCATGGTCTTGATATAAATTTGGATACTTAGCCTTAAAATGCATGAAGAGTGTATCCATGAACACATTAAGCTTGGTGTACTGTAATTCATCTGAAACAATGGCATTGCTCTCAGCCTCAGTGATTCCACTATTTGTCAATGCATAGACAGTGTAGAGTGTGGCTTGGGCATACTTTGACAATCCACACATGGCAAAAGAAAGCCACTCCCCACCAGATTACAGGAAATAATGTCGGAGAGCAAAGGCCAGCGATATTATAATGTCTTAGATTGGCAATTGCTGCTTCAAACCCATTTACTGTATTAGATGTTCATTGTCTTGTTGAGTGGTCTTTTATTGTGCTCCACTTGAATTAGGGTTTAGTCGGTGTAATTAGTTCCAAATATGTGCTAATCCAATTACATGGATTAAGAATGGCTGACATTGATAATGTTTATTAACATCACACAGAAATTACATAAACACTTATATTTTGTTAAAAGGTTGAATCCAATCAACATGGTGTATGGTGTCGGAAATATGGGGTGTTGGATGTATGGTGTCAGACGTACATTTTTTACATACGTCCAACACCACAACTTATATTCAGTAAACATTTTTAATTTGTTTGTTCAAACAAATAAGATTAACATTATATCTCGGTTAGTAAAATCTAACAACCATCCAACATCAGCGGATGTTAAAAAATTTTACTTTTGTGGTTTCGGATGCACATGAGTAACATACTCATTACTGATTTAATTAAAAGTCAGTTTAAAATATACCTACAATATTTATATCATCATTATCATGTAAATTAACTAAGTATATGTCTGGGAATAAACTCCATAAAAAGTAATAAGCCTACTTTTAAATTAAAATGTTTTAATGGAATTTTTCATAAAATATTTTCTGTATCATTGTCATGTCATTAGTTGCATTATAAATGATTACATGACATCTGTTGAAAATGGATTAATGTGATATCTGAAACTTTGGAATATTACCTTCCAAATGATACCACACTTGCCCCATTTGAACCACTTTATAAAAATTACATGATGGTTTACCTGAATGTGGAACTGCCCTCATATGAGCCAGACCGCAATGAGGAGCCACAAGGAGCCAGACCACAACTAGGAGCCATACCGCAATGAGGAGCCAGACCGCAACGAGGAGCCAGACCACAACGAGGAGCCAGACCACAACAAGGAGCCAGACCACAACTAGGAGCCATACCACAATGAGGAGCCAGACTGCAATGAGGAGCCAGACCACAACGAGGAGCCAGACCACAACGAGGAACCAGACCGCAACAAGGAGCCATACCGCAATGAGGAGCCAGACCACAACGAGGAGCCAGACCACAATAAGGAGCCAGACCACAATGAGGAGCCAGACCACAACGAGGAGCCAGACCGCAACGAGGAGCCAGACCGCAATGAGGAGCGAGACCACAATGAGGAGCCAGAATGAAACAGAACAGACATTGTTCTCATGTCTATTTAGATTATAAATAAAAGTTCCAACATGAAAAACATTATTTATATGTTTATTGCATTGCGTTTAGGTAAATAATTAATTAATTGCTAAGATTGACATGGCAATAACCTCTCAAGAAGTCAAGAATCTCTTCAGTCCATTCAACGGATTGTCTGGACACTAGTGTAGTTGAATCACTGAACACAATGATTTGTTGACAGGATGTCCACCATGCGAGGGTCACAGAGTCTCATCAGACAGGACTCTGAGAAACATTTCATCCACTCGAGGTAACACATTGATTATTGTCTCTGCATTCACCTGCTTGTTAGCTGTTTCTAATCACCTGGTTGTGGTTTCTCTAAACCTTACATGACTGATGGTGTCCTCCTGCATGTGTTCATCTAACATATTAACTTATGGATGTTTCAACAGTCTACAGTTGTCAGAAGTTTATGAGGTTTTAAAATCAGTGCAGTGATAAATAAAGTGAATGATCAACAACTCACAGAAAGCATTTCTGGCTAGACACTGACTGGTGATCTCTAACACGTAGTGTCATAACACACTGACGTGTCATGTCATGAAACACTGATATGTCACATCATAAGACACTGACATGTAACATAACACACTGTGACATGTCCATCATGACACACTCTGACATGTCACACCAGAACACACTGACATGTCACTTCATACTTTATAGCACACTGTAACATGACACAGTCTGACATGTCATGTCAAAACACACCATGTGGTCACATTGACAACTAGGATGTTGATCGTCACAGCCTAACTGAATGAAAACTACACTGTACCCTGTTCTTGTCCATATTTATCATGATTTTCTCCACATTTTCCATCAAATGAGCTTCATTTTATGAAGAAAGTTTATTTTTCATGAATCCCAAAATATATAGCTGTACTACTTAATTTGCTTTTGCTAACGCTATGTTTCTTATTGTGCTTGTTGCTAGGGATGTGCTACTTATTGTGCTTGTTGCTACGGTTGTGCTACTTATTGTACTTGTTGCTTGGGCTGTACTACTTATTGTGCTCGTTGTTAGGGCTGTGCTACTTATTGTGCTTGTTGTTAGGGCTGTGCTACATATTTTGCTTGTTGCTAGGGCTGTGCTACTTATTTTGCTTGTTGCTAGGGCTATCTTACTTATTGTGCTTGTTGCTAGGGCTGTGCTATATATTGTGCTTGTTGTTAGGTCTGTTGGCATGAAATTTTTGCATTTATTAACATAACAGTTATTGTAAACTTGATAATTAGTTACCTGGTACTTGATAAGTTAGTTACCTGGTACTTGATAAGTTAGTTACCTGGTACTTGATAAGTTAGTTATCTGGTACTTGATAAGTTAGTTACCTGGTACTTGATAAGTTAGTTACCTGGTACTTGATAAGTTAGTTACCTGATACTTGATAAGTCAGTTACCTGGTACTTGTTGATGTGATATTTTTTTGAGCAGCTTATGGTTCAGTGGTAATTACGCAACAAGTTTGTTTATCCCTGGATCACCTGCACTATCCTTGATGGCACCTGCTTATTGACCGTATATATCATGATTTATATACACAAATAATGTCAACTTATTTTCTTTGTGTTGATTGACGTGTTATTTTGAATAGAGGCTCTAGTGGTGATGTGGCAACTAAGTTTACGAGTAATTTTAAGTACACAATTTTAAATATTTTAGCAAGTGCTTGCGTAACTGGTTATTTTGATGAATTGTTAAAAAAAATTGCAATTCATTATTGGAGCCGTTATTTAAGAATAAGGAAACAGTAAGATTTTGTTGTCAATAAATGGTGAAAATATGATACAGGTGCATGGATAGAGGCAGTAGAAGTTCTACCTGGCAAACAGTTTTTCACAGATCGATGTCTGGGGCTAAATGGCATGCATCGGTTTAATGTGTGTCATAATGGATGTTTTGAGAAGGCACCTTAGTTGTTGATCAGTTGTTAATCAACTTGTTGATTGTCAGGTTGTTATCTGTCATTTGTGTATAAGCTATGTGCCATGTATAAGCTATGTGCCATGTATAAGCTGTGTGCCATGTATGCAACTCCTGGGATTATTTCTTTGTGTTTATTGGAAGTTGTTTTATAAAGCAGAATTTAGAATGTGAATTGTTGCCCATACATTGTGTGAATTAAACTATTGCCCATTGTTTAACAACAACAGCTGACATACATGCATGCATGCATGCACATGCACTAGTGCCCTGTGCTGGCCTAGAATTTGATCCCAAGCCCGCAATTAGCAGTTAAAGTCCAGGCCCGGCCCAGCCCAGGCCCACAATAATTTTTCAGGCCCGGCCGAGGCCCGTAAACTAGAATTTAAGCCCAGCCCAGGCCCGATGCAGAACGTGAATGTTTGGCCCAGGCCCGGCCCATACCCGCGAGCCAAAGATGGGTAAGCCCGCGGCCCGCTAAGTTTAGAGAAGATAAACCTATAATCTTATAACAAAGACGAGGATGAGTTCTAAAAATCCAGCACCACCAATCTCTTCAAACTTACGAATATCCTGAAGAAAAATAAAGAAAAACTTCTTAGTGTCATTACTATTAAATATGATAACATTTGTTATATTTGGCTTTAATGTATTGGCTTATGGTTAGGGTAGGATATTTGTTTATTTAACCCTGACTTAACCCATATGCAAGCCATAACCCAAATTTATATTGTAAATTGAATTAGTTCAACTAAGTTAACATAATTTAATATGATATTTCAATTAAATGTCACCCACTGGTACTGACACCCAGTGGCATTTCCAGCAGGTCTGCAGTCACTAGCCTGAGACAGACAGGTTCAGACATGTGTGAATTACTACAAGTGTGAATGAATTAGGACTGGGGAGAAATACCAATTACCAACTGGGTTGGGTACTGGGTAGTAGGCTAGTGGCCTAGTGGGCACTTGGCAGTGGGCAGGTCTTTCAGGTGGGCAATGTTTGGAGGGAAGACCTAGACAATAGAATGTCCACTGGTAGGGTCAAAGGGTGATAAGTTGATGGTTAATCATGGCTTGATTGCCTCTGCAAATATTTCTAAAGTAAGCATTTGGGGCTGGCTACTTCCAGCCAAGTGAACTTAAGGGGCCATTTGCAACTATATAATACTGAAGAAATCATTTTAAGCATTCATTAACCGGAATTACAATTCATAATAAGTTTTTATTAAAAAATAAAGTAATAATCAGTGTTTTGTATGAATATTTTATTATGTCCAGGCCTGGCCCGGCCCGGCCCACTCACACTAGGCCCAGCCCAAGCCCGATGTGTTTAAATTGTTTTCAGGCCTGGCCTGGGCCTGCAGTATGTAGGCCCAGGCCCAGCCCACAAAATTATGTAGTGCACTAACATGCACTAGTGCACTAATATGCACTAGTGCCCTGCACGGGCCGGGCTTTGGGTCCTGGCCTGCAGCCCATGGGCCGGGCCTGGGCCAGCATACTGCAGGCCCAGGCCTAGTGTGAGCGGGCTGGGCTGGGCCTGGACATAATAAAAATATTCATACAAAACACCTATTATTACTTTATTTTTTAATAAAACCCACTAGGCCACTAGCCCAGCCTAGCTAGTACCCAACCCAGTTGGTAATTGGTATTTCTCCCAGTCCTAATTCATTCACACTTGTACTAATTCACATGTGTCTGAACCTGTCTGTCTCAGGCTAGTGACTGCAGGCCTGCTGGAAATGCCACTGGGTGTCAGTGCCAGTGGGTGACATTTAATTGAAATATCATATTAAATTATGTTAACTTAGTTGAGCTAATCCAATTAACAATATAAATTGGGGTTATGGCTTGCATATGGGTTAAGTCAGGGTTAGATAAACAAAGCTCCTATCCTAACCATAAGCCAATGCATTAAAGCCAAATATAACAAATGTTATCATATTTAATAGTAATGACACTAAGAAGTTTTTCTTTATTTTTCTTCAGGATATTCGTAAGTTTGAAGAAGTTGGTGGTGCTGGATTTTTAAAACTCATCCAGCACACTACGGGCCTTCAGCATAAGAGCAGTACTCCACTAAGAGCTAAGGATAGTATGCCCCATCCCATATATATATATATATATATATATATATATATATATTTGTTTTTTATTTAATAAAACAATAAGTCTGTTTTACAGTTTATTTGTTTTTCGTCTTTGTTATAAGATTATAGGTTTATCTTCTCTAAACTTAGCGGGCCGCAGGCTTGCGGGCCGTGGGATTACCCATCTTTAGCCTGCGGGTATGGGCCAGGCCTGGGCCTAAATTCTAGTTTGCGGGCCTGTGCCGGGCCGGGCTTGAAAAATGATTGCGGGCCTGGACTCTAACTGCTAATTGCAGGCCGGGCTTGGGATCAAATTCTAAGCCGCACAGGGCACTAACACGCACACACACACACACACACGCACGCACGCACGCACGCACACACACATGCACATACTCCTAATTAATGATATTGTATATTTGTACACAATTGTTGGTGTTTTATTTTATGCAGGCTAATTGATGTGTACTTTTATTTGAGCAGGAATGCTAACATGATATAGACTTGTTATGATTAAAACATTTCTCCCATGGTGCCATTTCACTTGGTGTATGTCTAGGGCCTTTCATGTTAGGACAACCTCCACAAAATTGTATCACTAATGTTACCAGTAATTTGTTATATCATCCTTGATTTACAACAATTCACCCCATATTGTGAGCAAATCGGGCACACAGTTGCATTTGGAAGTTTCTAAGACATGATTTCTTTGCTGCTAGAAAGCTACATTTGTATCTTGTTTTTCATGAACTAGCTTTTGATAATTTATTTTATTATATTTAAGATATTTCATCAGCGTGATAAAACACGCTCTCTTGCTAGACTTCTCTCAGAAGTTTTATTACGAAAGATCATTTTAGTTTCACTAGGATTGTCTTTAAAGGAACTGATCTAACGGCCCAGTGTTTCACTAGGATTGTCTTTAAAGGAAGTGATCTAACAGGCCAAGTGTTTCACTAGGATTGTCTTTAAAGGAAGTGATCTAACGGACCCAGTGTTTCACTAGGATTGTCTTTAAGAGAAGTGATCTAACGGGCCCAGTGTTTCACTAGGATTGTCTTTAAAGGAAGTGATCTAACGGGCCCAGTGTTTCACTAGGATTGTCTTTAAAGGAAGTGATCTAACAGGCCCAGTGTTTCACTAGGAATGTCTTTAAAGGAAGTGATCTAACGGGCCCAGTGTTTCACTAGGATTGTCTTTAAAGGAACTGATCTAACGGGCCCAGTGTTTCACTAGGATTGTCTTTAAAGGAACTGATCTAACGGGCCAAGTGTTTCACTAGGAATGTCTTTAAAGGAACTGATCTAACGGGCCCAGTGTTTCACTAGGATTGTCTTTAAAGGAACTGATCTAACAGGCCCAGTGTTTCACTAGGATTGTCTTTAAAGGAACTGATCTAACGGGCCAAGTGTTTCACTAGGAATGTCTTTAAAGGAACTGATCTAACGGGCCCAGTGTTTCACTAGGATTGTCTTTAAGGGAAGTGATCTAACAGGCCCAGTGTTTCACTAGGATTGTCTTTAAAGGAACTGATCTAACGGGCCAAGTGTTTCACTAGGATTGTCTTTAAAGTTAGTGATCTAAAGGGCCCAGTGTTTCACTAGGATTGTCTTTAAAGGAAGTGATCTAACGGGCCAAGTGTCTCACTAGGATTGTCTTTAAAGGAACTGATCTAACAGGCCCAGTGTTTCACTAGGATTGTCTTTAAAGGAACTGATCTAACGGGCCCAGTGTTTCACTAGGATTGTCTTTAAGGGAAATGATCTAACAGACCCAGTGTTTCACTAGGATTGTCTTTAAAGGAACTGATCTAACGGGCCAAGTGTTTCACTAGGAATGTCTTTAAAGGAACTGATCTAACGGGCCCAGTGTTTCACTAGGATTGTCTTTAAGGGAAGTGATCTAACAGACCCAGTGTTTCACTAGGATTGTCTTTAAAGGAACTGATCTAACGGGCCAAGTGTTTCACTAGGAATGTCTTTAAAGGAACTGATCTAACGGGCCCAGTGTTTCACTAGGATTGTCTTTAAAGGAACTGATCTAACGGGCCCAGTGTTTCACTAGGATTGTCTTTAAGGGAAGTGATCTAACAGACCCAGTGTTTCACTAGGATTGTCTTTAAAGGAACTGATCTAACGGGCCAAGTGTCTCACTAGGATTGTCTTTAAAGGAACTGATCTAACAGGCCCAGTGGTTCAATAGGATTGTCTTTAAAGGAACTGATCTAACGGGCCCAGTGTTTCAGTAGGATTGTCTTTAAAGGAAATGATCTAACGGGCCAAGTGTTTCACCTTTTTATGTTGTCATAAAATATGTTATTTCTCTTTTAAATCTCATTTTGCCCATAAAAGAATGGTTGACTGGGAAAACACATGTAATGGAGTTTATTATAATATTAATTATAAGTAGCACATAAAACGTTATGGTGGAATTTGTCCATTACATTGACACTTATTAATGAAGAAATAAGTGGAAAACACTTAGAAAAATTACATAAATGTGTTGATAAAATCTTCTTGTAGAAATGACATGATTATCTGAGTGAGGTGGCCCATCATAATCAGTCATATAATCAGTCATATAATACAATAATGAGTGTCTTTGTCTTTGCTGTGCTACTTACCCCGCCCCCTGCCACCATCAGATTCAAGTAAGTGACTCTTCTTTCTACCCTCATCTCTGTATATGATAATGTGAATATTTTCCGTAATGTTAATGTGCAAGCAGTGCCAAAAAAGGTTAAATTAATGTCTTGAAAAACATGTTTCCTCATCTAGATGGGTACATCGTTTTACACAAATATAATTTTCATAATGAAAAGGGTGATTGCAATGGTAGGGAACTGATGAGTTGCATATTTTGGCTGTATTGTGTTGGTGGGTTCTCCTAGCAATAAGACAAGAACTTGATGTGCTTCAGTTGGCGTATCTGTGGGTATGAAACAGTTGGCTGTGTTTCTTTTGCAGTTAGTCATAAGTTTTCTGTATCATGAGTGGCCATTGATGCTAACCCACTGACTCTAAACACTGACTCTAAACACTGCAGTGTTAAAATGATTGACATCTTATATAGATAATATTAATGAAAAGTGTTGATTTGTTGATTAGCCAATGGCTTCTTAGACCATATCTTCTGTAGCATTTGATGACAATCTTATTCAATCTAGTTAAATCTGACTGTGGCCTACAACTGCTGCTGCAAATAGACCATGCTATGAACTCACCAAATAGACCATGCTATGAACTCACCAAATAGACCATGCTATGAACTCACCAAATAGACCATGCTATGAACTCACCAAATAGACCATGCTATGAACTCACCAAATATACCATGCTATGAACTCACCAAATAGACCATGCTATGAACTCACCAAATAGACCATGCTATGAACTCACCAAATAGACCATGCTATGAACTCACCAAATAGACCATGCTATGAACTCACCAAATATACCATGCTATGAACTCACCAACTGGGGGAGCTGATGATTAACTGGTTTACTTCAGCCAGGGAGGATGTGATGTAATGATATAGTCCATAGCCAGGTCTGCCACATTGTTGAAATATGTATTTTTACTTGAAATTCTGTATAAAGCCATATAAATCTGAATCACGTAACATGCCTACAACATGATTGATTACCCAATTATACCTACCTGGCACATCAAACAAAATCTGTTAGTGTTTGCCAGAAATCTGTCTAACATCAAAGGTATCTGTTCTTTGACATCTACAAATTATTCATTTCATTTTATATAAGTGTGATTAACACAAGAATGTATGTGATTTATCAAAATTTTTCCATTTTAAACTAATCTGCATTAAAATGGGATACGGCGGTATTCCTCCCCAAATCCATATTGTATGTGGGACATCCATAGAAAGTAACAGGTTGTAATATCCCTGCCATTGTTTGTCCCCCACGGAGGCTGGGATCCATCTATGAAGGCAGGCTGGGATCCATCTATGAAGGGAGGCTGGGATCCATCTATGAAGGGAGGCTGGGATCCATCTATGAAGGGAGGCTGGGATCCATCTATGAAGTGAGGCTGGGATCCATCTATGAAGGGAGGCTGGGATCCATCTATGAAGGGAGGCTGGGATCCATCTATGAAGGGAGGCTGGGATCCATCTATGAAGGGAGGCTGGGATCCATCTATGAAGTGAGGCTGGGATCCATCTATGAAGGCAGGCTGGGATCCATCTATGAAGGCAGGCTGGGATCCATCTATGAAGGGAGGCTGGGATCCATCTATGAAGGGAGGCTGGGATCCATCAATGAAGGCAGGCTGGGATCCATCTATGAAGTGAGGCTGGGATCCATCTATGAAGGGAGGCTGGGATCCATCTATGAAGGGAGGCTGGGATCCATCTATGAAGGGAGGCTGGGATCCATCTATGAAGGCAGGCTGGGATCCTTCTATGAAGGGAGGCTGGGATCCATCTATGAAGGGAGGCTGGGATCCATCTATGAAGGCAGGCTGGGATCCATCTATGAAGGGAGGCTGGGATCCATCTATGAAGGCAGGCTGGGATCCATCTATGAAGGCAGGCTGGGATCCATCTATGAAGGCAGGCTGGGATCCATCTATGAAGGCAGGCTGGGATCCATCTATGAAGGGAGGCTGGGATCCATCTATGAAGGCAGGCTGGGATCCATCTATGAAGGCAGGCTGGGATCCATCTATGAAGGGAGGCTGGGATACATCTATGAAGGCAGGCTGGGATCCATCTATGAAGGGAGGCTGGGATCCATCTATGAAGGGAGGCTGGGA